>VSTD030000831.1:0-14495 GCA_008808055.3 Sporobolus alterniflorus
GCGGGGGGGGCGCGCGTGTCCTCCAATCATCAGGATCATCTGTCGTCGTTTCGCTTGATTTGTCCGAAGTCCTTGAAATTCCGGACCCTCCGATTTCAAAAACTAGACTATCCAGTTTTGCTGAACTTGGTTCAGCAGAACAGATTTTTGCACTGCACATCGGATGAAAACTGTACTGTCCGGTTTGGCAAACTGGAATAGCCAGTTTTTCTAGAAAACCCAATTTTCCTCGATTTGATCGGAAACCTGATGCTTGCTATGCCAAATCATTCATCACTGTATTTTCATCCCTGGAAACACATTGTACAGTAATATCATCTAAAAGAGCAATAATTTCCAAGCATTTGTCAAGATCTATATTCAAAGACCTGTCGAGAAATTGAAAAATGCCGGCAATTTGCTGCACGACTAACAACGAATCCCAAATGCTTCTACATGCTTTATGCCCATGGAACTAAGAATTTTCATACCTAACAGGATGGTTTCATATTCGGCTTGATTATTGGTGCAAAAGTACTCTAAACGAACTAATTGCTCAAAAATGGCTCCTCTTGGTGAAATTAAGACAACTCCTACACCTTGACATTCCCTACATGCCGAACCATCAAAGAACAACTTCCATGGACAAATTGACACTAGATTACAAGATTCATCATTGTTTTGATCAATACTATGTTTAGTGATGAAATCCGCTACAACTTGGACTTTTATAGATTTCAATGATTCATAAGCCAAATCATACTCTATCAAAACATAAGCCCACTTTCTGATCCTCCCACTTAGAATCAACTGCTACAACATATGTTTAATCACATTGGCTTGACAAGCAACTACACAAGTGCTAGATAACAAATAATGACGTAATTTAGAACAAGCACAGAACAAAGATAAACACGATTTTTCAATAAAAGAATACCTTGTTTTGGCGTCGATGAGGCACCGACTCAAGTATGTGATGATGTGTTCCTTACCCTCCATTACTTGCGCCAAAACAACCCCAATGACGGCATCCTCAGCGGAGATGTATAGCCAAAACTGGATTCTGGCCATAGGCGCTTTCATCACCGGCGACGAAGACAAGTATCTTTTGATGTCTTCAAAAGCGCATTACTGATTTGCCCCCCAAGTGAACTCGGCTTCATTTTTTAATCGGAGTATAGGAGCAAATGCACTAATCTTCCACGACAAATTAGAAATAAATCACCTTAAGTAATTCACTTTCCCTAGGAATTTCTACACATCATTCTTACATTGTGGCGGCACCTTTTGATGGATTCTATCTTAGTGGGATCTATTTCTATACCATGTTCATGAATAATAAATCCTAAGAACTTACCAGCCAACACACCGAATGCACATTTTAGTGGATCATTTTTAACCCGTACCGATACATTCTCTCAAGAGCTAAGCGTAAATCAGCTAAGTGACCATCCATGCTATCCGATTTAACTATGACATCATCAATGTAAACTTCTAGTATGATTCCTAGCAAGTCTTGAAAGATTAAATTTATAGCCCTTTGATATGTTGCGCCGGCATTTTTTAAACCAAAAGTCATAACAACTCATTCAAATAAACCGATAAAACCAGGGCAATGAAAAGCTATTTTGGACATATCCTCTTCAGACATAAAGATTTGATTATAACCAGCATTGCCATCTAAAAAGCTAATTACTCAATGTCCAGAAGAATTATTAATAAGCATATCGCCTATAGGCATTTGATATTCATCTTTAGGGGTTGCTTTATTTAAATTGCGAAAGTCTATACATACCCAAATTTTGCCAGTGTTCTTCTTCTCCACGGGCACAATGTTGGAAACCCACTCCGCGTATCGGCAAGGTTGAATGAATCCCGTGTCAAGTAGTCGCTCCACCTCCTCCTTAACTCTATGAAGAATAATCAGATGAAACCTCTTAGTGGGCTGTTTGTAAGGCCTGAAACCAGATTTGATAGGGAGCTGATGTTCTACTAACTCTCAGCTAAGACTGGTCATTTTAACATAATTCCAGGTGAAACAATCAATATAATCTCTAAGCAACTTTATTATAGCATCCTTGTGCTCTAAAGACATGTTCTTGTTTACAAAATGCTGGCCTTGGAGTAATCCCATCTCCTACATCTATCTCCTCTAAAGGTCTAGCCGATGAGAAACCTTGTCCTAACTTTTCTACTTCATCAAAATCCTCTATGGCCTCACACATATCATTCGTAATAGACCGATATTGCTCCGTGCGATGCCGTAGCCACTCGACATTCTTTTGCGTACTCATTGGAATACTACATTATCGAGTCGAGCTTCAGAAACCGGCTTTATAGACACTGACACAAATCCTTCCTTGGAGATGCTAAGAAAGTCATAGCCTGTAAGATCCTTCCTCGACAAGCACTGGGCACTCCCATGATGCCAGTCGGCCGTGGCGTCAGGTAGAGCAATATAAGCCAACGCATCCGCGTGCACCACCTCGATCTCATCGTTGATCCACTGGATTAAGAATTATTGCAAAGTAGAAGGAATGCAGTGGTTGGCGTGAATCCAATCATGAACAAGAATAATGCTATAGTTACCTTGCATCTCGATGATGAAGAACGTGGTAGCGAGCGACTTGCTCCCTATGGTGAGCTCCATGGAGACAACACATCAGGCGTCCATCAGGTTGCCCCTCATGCTGTTAAGCATCAGGTTGGTCTTCATGAGCTTGTCGCCCTCCCTTCCAAGTTTCTTAAAGATGGAGTATGACATCAGGTTGACGGCATCACCGCCATCGACGAGCATCCTAGAGATCGGCTTCCCGTCGATGTGACCCTGAACGTACAATGGCTTCAAGTGTTGGCTTGATTCTTTGGGCTTCTCGAACATGGCCTCCTTGGGGCTGAGACGCATCTGAGCGATCTCCTTCTCAATGGTCCTGAACTCTGCCAGCAGCATGAATACCATGTTGATGTCCATGCCGATCGGTGGCGGAGACCCATCCTTGATCAATGGAGCCTCATCGTCGTCCAGCAGGTCCATGTCATCATCGGAGCTCATGGGTGTAGGGGTGTCGACCTTCTCTTTCACCCTCCACTGTTGCTTTGTTGGGATCACCGGTCGGATGATGTTGAAGTACTCATCTCTCTCCTTCTTGGCCGCTTCTTCCCTCATCTTATGCACCCTCATCCACTGGATCCTCCTCCTCTAGCTGGGTGTGAGGCCTAGAGGACACCAATGAGGTGTTGGAGCTGTCCCATTTGCGGTAGTCCTCGACGGTTGCTTCTGGCCTGGGGCTGTAGAAATCGGATGGTCTGGTTTGGGAAATCGAACTGTCCGGTTTTGAGGTTGCCATGAGATGGTCCTGGCCTCTATCTTGGTCTCTGCCTTTGCTCCCAGAACCTTGTTCTGCTATATCGTGGCCTCCTCTGGATTTCTCTCCACGTCGGGCTTTGCTTCTCCATCGGCCCAAGTATCGCTCCTCGGCCTTGTTTGCCCTTGGCTTCTAGCTTGTGCTAGTGACTAGGAGCTGCAGCTACTTCTTAGGAAATTAGATGGTCTAGTTTGGCATTCCAGACTATCCATTTTTCCTGACCCGAGGTCCTTCCATCCTACTGGTGGCCGACGTGTCTATAACGGCCGTCTCCAACGTAGTAGCCTTTGTGGCCAAAACCCTGAGTAGGTCCTGACCATCCTGGGTGGGAGTGCCTTGGTGGTGGCGTCCATGGTCCATACCACCTCACCCAAGGAGGACAAGGTGGGTACATCATCGGTGGAGCCCCCCCACAACACAGGCATTGGTGGCCCGACCGGGATGTAAGGCGTCAGATGATACTCTTGCTGACAATGATCCCGACCTTCTAAATTTTTGTGCAGTAGAGTCCGAGATCATTTGCTGGATGAGCTCCCGACAGCAGAGCTACTGGCCTAAATCAGGGAAGTTAGACTGTCCGGTTTGGGATTCCGAATGGTCCATTTTTCACTCGCCCTGACGCCAGCCCTGTCTTCCTTGTACTTGGCCATGAGGATGTCAAAGGTGGCCTTTGGGCGGTGTTGCGGCTTGGCCCCCTCATTCTTCTTCCATTGGCCATCCTTCAGACTTTTTGGCTTAATCATCCTCGGTGGCCACTCTTCTCCTATGATGACCTCCTTCCCTTTGGTCGTCTTGGCCTGAGATGGCCGAACCGGGACCTTCTTCCCCTCGAGCTCAAACATGTTCATATTTGCTAGGAATGGGTCCTTGTCGAGCTTCATCTGGGGACTCTCTGCAAATTTCAATCATCCTTCATTTATGACTGATTGAACCTCTCAACAGAAAATGTTGCAATTGTTAGTAGCATGAGAATAAGAATTATGACATTTATAGTATGCATGCTTCTTGAGCTGTTCCAGCGATGGTATAACATGACCACTTGGCAATTTAATTTGCTTTTCCTGCAACAAGTAGTCAAAGATCCTATCACACTTAGTGACATCGAACGTGTAGCGCATTTCATCTTGTCGGCTTTTAGAAGCCTGCTTTAAGCTAGAGCATACGAATGGTTTAGACTTAGACCCCCAGCTCCATTCGACTACGCACATGTTGACCTCTTCGTCGTTCGATGACTCGCTACTATACTCGATTGTGTTAACGTGATGCTCATTCCTAGGCTTATCGCTAGTCCTAGGGAAGTTCCTAAACTCTTTGGCCCGGCTTTCACAATCCAGAGCCCGCTACAAAACTTGGCTAACATCGGAAAACACAAGACTCTCTAATTTATCTTTTAAGTGCGGTGTTAATCCCGAATAAGCCAAATCAGCAAGATTTTTATCAGAGATATTTAAGTTAAAGCACCGATTCCTAGTGTCTCCAAACCTCCTAATGTACTCGGCGACATGCTCATTATGTTTTTGCTTAACGACAGTAAGATGTGATAATCTAAGCTCAATGTCACCAGAATAAAAGTACTCATGGAGTTTTTGTTCTAACTAAGCCCAAGTTAATATGGAATTAGGAGCAAGAGAAGTAAACCATGTAAAAGCAATGTCAGACAATGATAAAGGAAACATCCTTAACTTTAACGCATCGTTAGAACTAGCCTCTCCACATTGTAAAATAAATTGGCCAACATGTTCTAATGTGGTTTAACCATCCTCCCCACTAAACTTAGAAAACTTAGGGACTCTATAGCATGTAGGGTAGGGAAGCTGGTCGTAGTAGTCGGGATACAGTTATTGGTAGACACTTCCTCAACCTTTAGGTTCTATGCCGAAGGACTCACACAAGATGGTAGCCAATTGATTAGTTAAGTTGTTAGGGTCCGCGCAGGGCTCAGCTGTGGCTCGAGCGGGCGTCATATCAACTAGCCGTTATCTAATGGGGAATTGTGGCGGGGTTTCATAACCAAAGCCACCAGCTTCCGGCTGGCCATAGGCACTGAAACATGGAGGAGTTTGATAGGCGTGGTTGGGTAAGAAGCCTAGCAAACTACCGGGTAATGGGATGGGGTCGGTGTAAGCTATGGTGGTGTACGAGGCTTGGAAATTGCAGCTAGGGTTAGGGTACGCTCGACCATTAAACCCAGAGGTATAAGGGGTCAATCTAGGGTTTGGTATAGTAAAGCTAGGTGCGGTGTGTGTATACTGTTGCCCATACATGCTGGTCATACCTTGCGGTGGCATCCCAAGATTAGGAGCCGAACCCTCGATGGTGGTTCGGCTGTGAAAGTGATTCATCGGTTGGGCAGAGGGGTTTGGCATTGATGTCCCACCTTCTGATGGACCACTTGTATGTGGATTGGTTTGAGTGAAACTAACAGCGCAAGTCGAGGAGGAAGGATTAGTAGTAGAAGCATCAAGTTTTTTCCTGTCCCGCTCTTCTATTAACCTACATAGCAGTTCATCAGTACTTTTCGCTTACCTCTCTAATGCAGAATTTATCATGTTTTTAACATCATTGAGAGAAGAAGATGGGTTAGGTTGTACCTCAGGTATTACCTCGGGCTTGGTGAAGACGATCGGCATATTGTTCTTGAGAACAATCCCATGTCGCGTCACCTCACAACATGAAAGGAAGAGCTCTTCAAGATTGGTGCGGTATGCTTCTAATGCCTTGTGACCCTCCTTCGTCAAGGTGTCGAATGTGGGCTTGAGGATGTTGCCCTTGTTGAGGTTAGATTCATTGTGGCCAGAGTTTCCACCCTTCATGCTTGATGTGCTTGAAGTAGTCAATTCCCTAGCGGAGTCACCAAAAAGTGTTGCCACATGAAATTAACAGGAACTGAAAGCCCCTGCTCGAAACTACAGAAACTGGATGGTCCGATTTTGTCGGGACCGACGGCAGCCAGGGGCGCCACCGGGCTTCGATGAGTGCTCCTCCTCTAGCCAACCGATGTCTGGATAGTGGAGAGGCATGAACCATGACAACTTTGGAGGTTGAAGCGGTGGCTAAGAGATCTAATTGACGAAAGAAAAGGAAACTAGAAACACTAGGGCAAAAAGTATAAAAAGTAGAAATTCGATTGATTGTGTTGATGATGATTATAATCGGCCATGACCTATGTTTATATAGGCAGTAGGATGCAGCTCTTTGGGTCAGATATGACCAAATCTTTCCTAAACAAACAAAATCTCATGCCCTACTTGGACTTATCTGTTCTGGGAAAACCGAATAGTCCAGTTTGGCAAATCAGATGGTCCAGTTTTGCGACTTTGGCTTCTTGTTTGATTTTCCTCTATCTTGGTTCCTTGATGTCTTTTAGTCACTTTTCTTGCTTCAAAACACCTTGGATCTTCAAATCTTCAAAGTTAGCTCCTTCGTTGGTTTTGTTCTAAAACTGCCAAAACCGGATAGTCCAGAATAGGAAACTGGATGGTGCGATTTTTCCCGTCTTGCCAAATTTGGTCATCAACAGGTGGCCTGCCCCTACTGCTACGAGGACTATTTATTTAGAGCTGGGGGGGGGGTACCCCCAACCCCACTCAACTGAGCGGGGATCTGATTAATATGCAACAGAAAACATTCACTCTACAAATTCTAATTTCCAAAAAGTATATGGCTGCCTACTTTTCTACACATTTGAGAGAAAATAAACAATACATATTATAGATAAAAACATAAATTGAAATTACTTTGTCCTATATTTCCTTTCAGTTTTTGATAGTTTCATGTTTCGATTTAACTTGTTTCTTGAGTGCCTAGTTAGCTTGACAGACTTCTTAGCACAGTCTATGGGTATCTTGTGCTTACTTAACCAATCTATTCCAAGAATGACATTAATGCCTTTTGAATCCCAAACAATGAGGTTGGCGATAAAGTCTACCCCCCGTATTTTAAGATTCAACCTATGACATATTGCCTTAAGGGTACTTCTCTTCTAGGGTCGCTAACTTTCAAACAACATCGGGCCTCTAAGTGTCTTCGGGGTTACATGGTGAGTCTTCCTCTAACGTTGTCCTGCTTGACTCAGCTAGGGTAGAGTTTCCATGGCAATTCAGTGCTAGTGGGCACTAATGGGTGAGGTGACCTCTCTCTCTACATAGTTGTAGCACTTCTTATTAGCAGAGGCTTGAGTCCATCCGTATGAGGGTGGTGCGAAAAAACTATAGAAATCCCTATGAGTGTGCCTCATCTCACTCAATGGTTGTTGCATGTACTTCCTATATCCAACTTGTAGGGTTCTAGGGGTGTCATGTTGCTTCTTACTCCGTTTAGCCAGAGTCTTGCTAGCATCATTCTTCATCTTTCGTGATCAGGTCTTCCTTCTATGGGTGGCACCTATAGTTGCATTCTCACCATTCCTTCTAAAAGCTAGGTCTGCATAACCAACCACTAATCAAGAGGTGGTGGATTCATGGCGTTGTTGTTGCTATGGGCATTGGCATTGCAAATCCCGTCTTTTACCATCGGAAGAGTAAGGGTTGATGAGATAGACAAAAGAAACTAGGGGGTGAAAGGATATCATGCAACGGTTGGAAAAAGGTGCTGGAGGTGAGAAAGATAAAACAACAAGGATAGATAGAGACAAAGATAGATAGATAGATTCGCAAACTAAGACTTTATTATATATAAACCTATGGGTTTGCCTGTGTAAGACATACCTTACATTCACACTAGCACTCAAACAAAGATGCAAATCAAGTATTTTTACACCACACAAAGAACAATCGATCCTCACATAGTGATATGGCGATTACAAAAGACTCAATAATACTACTCGAAACTATTAGCTTATTCTCCTAACTTAATTCCTAGACTCAACTAGTCCTCTTCGGGATACTAGTTGTCCTCCACATCATAATCATCCATGGTTGGGTCATCTTGATCATCATCTACATTTTCATCAATTTTCCGCAGCTACCCTCACAAGCTTCAGATGATAGCCTTCTAGGTAGAGCTCAGAGCTTGTAATGGTTGGATTTTTTGGCCCAGAACCCTCTCCCATGCTTGAAGATCCACAATTTTCTACATGTACTCCCTCTCCTTTTCACTTAGCTGCTAGCTGTCAAGATGTTGAAGTTCTGGACAAAGAGTTGTCAGGGCTTGATGAGCAGCATCTTGGACTCCAGCATCGAGGGTAGCCTGGGGTGCAGCGTAGTACGTATGTTGAACCACTAGAACTTCGTTGCTCAATTGTTTCTCATACAACATTACTTGCACACACCATACAGGAGCACTTCCGCAGAATGGTTCTCATGTGCCAATGTAGAGGGGTGCGTGGTTGTAGCCGTTCGCCTGGAGTAAGCTTGCTAGAGCTTTGGGGAGGTGTCCAGCACTTAATTCATCACCTATTTCCTTAGGAGTGCATGCTGCACTAGGACATCCTCTTGCTAACTGGTCAAGGGATTCCAATAGGCCATCTAGAAAAGAGAAGGGGAGCAAGAGTAAATAATCATTTTAAATTGGAAAACTGGGATGAGAAATGGATATAAGAGCAAGGATAAAGTATTTTTGCAAATCCTCAAAATAAAACTAAGGGGAAGGCTCTTCTAACTAGGCTAGCATTCCTATGATCGACATGACTCTGGTACCACTCTGTCACACTCGGTTTTTTGGCCAAACTGATTCCTCATGGTATTTGTGCCCAGGAATCAAGTTTACACACATACCGTACAGAAAGTGAATACAGAATAACTAATATCACAATATATAATGTTTATTACACGAATAATGTCTTACAAAAGACTAAGCTGATCTCACTCTAAGAAGCATCACTACGGAAAAACACCATAGGCAATTGACTAGGGATAATTGCTCACCTAGAACTCCATATCAAAGTACTTGAAATCTTCCTCAACTTCTGAGCAGCAGTTTATCAAGGTTGATCCACAAAGGGGGTCACAAAGGATCACTCGGTTCCACAAAGCTACTCCAAAACCACGACCAAAACCATTGCACATACAAACCATCTAATTTAGAGAGGATCCCAGACCGCTTGTAACCTCAAGCTCGACTAATAGTTGTACATTTTGCAAAGGCTAGTATCCTGTACCCATGCATAGTGATTTCATCGCTAGCCGAGCAACTAGAGAACCTCCTTTTTGCCATTTTTTACACTTCCTTTGGTGTATGGCCCATAGATCACTACATGTCATTACAAAGGTTTACTATAGGTCATATGCTAGGCTTTGCTTAGGTAGTTCATGGTACGCTCACAATGCTAAGTTTTCCTGGGGTAGTACGTGGTACCACTGCCCCTCTTGCACCATGAGGGCTTGGGCAAATTACCATGGCCATCCCCACTCATTCGAGCAAGGCACACTTTCCACAACACCCCTAATTAGTAAGCAAGTCATTCCATACCAGACACGTGGCGGCACATGTTGTCCTAGGGTGTCTACTCCTAAGATTCGGTCATTACCAGATTCGAGCAACCACATACCATGGTAGTATTAACCATCTCCACCATTCCAACCTTTGCTCAAACCACACCATCGATCCTCACCACGGTCAACTCATATCTCAACGGATGGAAGAACACAACTATCACACTAAACAGAAGCCAAGCTCAACATCACAAAGGATGGAAGACTTGTATGATAACTCAAGACTTCAGGGCTAAGCAAAACTACCCAGACACAAATCCCAATCCCTAAGGTATAAGGGCAAAGCAAAACTACCCAGACACAAATCCCAATCCCTATGGTATAAGGTAGGTATTCTATTTAAGGAACACATGCAATAGTATGAACTAGAGGGAGAAAGCATATAGGATCAACAAGGTCAATGAGCACTTGCCCTGCTTCCCGCTTGCTGCTGCTCAAAGTCATGGTCCTCAAGATCCTGAAGGTTTCTGTAGATCGTAGCGTCTAAATAATAATGACTAAAAAGAAGAAATAAATGAAGCAGTACACCAAACAATACCTAAAGTCTACACAAATAGTACTAAAAGATTCTACTCATCGTTATGAACGCGTGAGCTCAATAATCACTCAAATCGGAGCTATGATTAAAAAGTTATGAAGGTTTGAAGTTAACGGATCTAAAATCAAGTAAGAATAAATAGGCTAGGGCCTAATCATAATTGTAAAAAGTTAATCAGGGGCCTAATTGTATAATTACAGGGACTAAAATATAAGTTTGGGAAAATTCAAGGGTGTTTTTGTAAAATTTTAGGGGCTTATATT
This sequence comes from Sporobolus alterniflorus, assembly GCA_008808055.3. Classification (NCBI taxonomy): domain Eukaryota; kingdom Viridiplantae; phylum Streptophyta; class Magnoliopsida; order Poales; family Poaceae; genus Sporobolus; species Sporobolus alterniflorus. The sequence goes on from VSTD030000831.1 coordinate 10,577, forward strand.
TAAATAAAATAAAATAGAGGGGTTTATATGTAAAAAAGAACAAGACTTGGGATTTTTTAGAAATAAAAGAATTATTTTTGAATTGGAAAGGGTTTAGAAAAATAGGAGGGCCTTAGTGTAAAATAATTTTCAAAAAGAATATTTGGAATTATTTTGCTATTGAGAACTAAGCAGGAAACAATTAATTAAAAAGGCAGGGCCTTAATCATAAAAGAACTGAGATTTATATAATTTGTGATTTATTTTTCTAAGTAAAATTCCATGGAATAGGTCCATCGTTCGTCGACCGAGTCCACGACCTGCGGTTCACGTGTCTACGGAACCTATATTAAACGCGGACCATTGAAGATAAGATGAAGGGCTTAGATTATATATCACGAAGCGGCATCTTGTGTTTTAATCTTGGACGTCGGAATGAAAATGAACGGCGGGGAGCTAGTGGGCGTTGGGTGGCAGTGGCTGGCGTAGGGCATACTGTGGCGCTATGGCCTAATCGCCGGTGAGAGTTCAAACACGCGCTATGATGGATGTAAATCAGAGCGGAGGTCGCGGGGATCCTCACCCTGGGCTTCTTGGTTGGTGGCAGTCACCAGATAAGGGTGCACGATGGCGGGATGGTGTCACGATCCTTCAGCCGCATCGCGAGCTTGCCATGGCATTCCTCCGGTTCTAGATTCATGTCAAACGGCGGCGTCAGTGCTTGGGGATGCTTGACAACGGGCTGGCTCAGCCTTTGAGGCTGCCAAGCGGCGCGGTGGTGAGAGATCAAATTCTAGGGATTGATGCTCAAATTTTTGTGAAATCCGGCGTGAGGCAGCTCTATTTATAGGGTTGTTCGGTCACTAAAGTGTGCAACGAGGCCTCTATATCGTGGCGGGGATTTTTTAATCAGAGTATGGTTTGATTTGATTCGATGAAGATTTTTGGTTGGGGAAAAATTGCTTCGATAGCTGCGGTCCTGTCTCCAGGTTGAAGTAACCTTCGGTTTTGGGGTGCTGCTGGGCCGAGCGCATGGAAATGGAGTTGGGCCATAGGAAATGAAGACGGGCTGCGCCCAAGGGATAATAGGAAAAGGGAAGAGGGAGGAGTGGGCCGGCTATGTAGTCGCTATAAGGCCAGACAGGGCTGCGCACAGGAAGACAAAAAAGAAAAGGATGTGGGCCGATGGCAGATTTGACCCAAGAATGGTTTTGGATTTAAAAAGGCTTTTCTTTTTTTCCAGAGTTGATTCAAATTCTAATTTGATTCAAATTTGAGTGAATTTTATTTGAAGCTAAACTATAGCACTCATTAATTTCAAAATAAAATGCAGGTGGCATGAAAATACAACAAACAGTTATTATAAATCCTAAATTAATTTAATAATTTAGAAAATAATCTTTTACCTAAATAATTTTGAATCTCGTTCTAAAATTTAAAAGCAAATTTTTTATCTATTGAGAAAAGTTTTAAAATTTAGTGAATTTTAGTCATATTCCAAAATTTGAAATTTTGGAGTGTGACATTAACAGTACTACAAAACGGTATTGTAGAGATGGGTCCGAATGTAGTAACTGGCATCTCGTGACCCGTTGCTACAGTGACTCCTCGATGATGTCACCAAACTGCCCATTGTTGTTGTGGTCCTCAGTAGCAACCGATGCGGGTGATGTCACATCATCGGTCGTTGCAATTGTGACCAACCAGGTGCAGCGACTGTGTGACGTCACATGAGCCTGTTGCTACCTAGGATCACAATAGTGGCGGACGTTCAGTGACATCACCTGAGCCCATTGCTATTAAGGGTCACAACAGTCGAGCTCATAGATTAGTCCCATCTCGCTCGTAGAAAACGAGACTAACCAACATAAATACTTGCCTACAACAGAACTATCGAATGACCCAGGATAAAGGACAAATTATTTTTCCTTTATCTGTGGTCATCGCCTTTTAATTATTTGAAGAATTTAATAAATAGTTGATGGGACACAGTAGCAACGGCCAACTTAGTCCCACCCCGCTCATTGAAATGTGGTTGGATTGCAGCTTGTTTCACATTGTTAAGTCTCTAAATCCGGGCACATCATCGGACCTGAAGTAAGGTTTCTCAAGTGTCAGTTTTTTAAAATGTTTAGATTTCATACCACTGTCAGGCACTGAGTACGCTTCAGATTCACAATTGCAACAAGCCATTGATGTCATGTGTAACACCCCATGTTACGAAAACCTTAATAATTTTTTGTAATCCATAATTTGGTTCTAATGCAAGACTAGTCAAGTCACAAGATTGAAAACAGAATTCAAATTCAAATTAACGGCAAATTAAATCAAACTAGGGCTTCCAAATAAAATTCAAAATTATCTATAACAATATACCCTGGAAATATTTTTAAATGCATCTAGGTGCAACAAGAGATTTTTGGAGCACGCTTCACATTTTTCCAAAACCTCTAGGTATTTTAATTTAACCCTGAAAGGTTTTAGCAGCTAGTTTGCCTCCCTGAATTTTTATTTGATTTCCAATCAGGGAACGTTGCAATGACCAAAATTGTTCATCACATCAAATCCTATTTCACAGTATTTTATTTCACCTTTTTTAGCTCGGGAAGACCACTTTTGGAGCGAATCAATGTCAGCTCCCTTTCTCCCTCTCTCGCCCGCCTGGGCCCACCTATTGGCACCTTTGTTGCTCTGCCCCATGCCACCCACCGCACGCCACCGCCGTTTCCAATGCGCTCGGGTTGCCTCTACCACGCATGCGCTGCATCCTTGCCCAGCGCAGGACCCCTCCTCTCCTTCTTGGGATCACGTCGAGCCACAACTCTGAGCCACCTTTCAACATCTCCCCATTCGCGATTGCACCACTCCCTCCCCCCGCCCCCCGCACCCTGACCACTCATCCACCGGTGAACCACCTTGCAGTTTCCTCTTACTCATCCAACTCCATTTCACCAGCTCTAGCCGCCGAAGCTCACCGTAATTTCACTGAGCCACTGCCAACACCATCCTCGCTGGTGAGAGCCGTCCCTCAGCCATCTTTTGCTGATTCGGCCACACCTCATGTAATACTCCTCTACCTGGTGCCACTGTTGCCAGCCGAAGCCTTACTAACCACCAGAAGTTCCTTGCCATCGACGAACACTGCCGCATCACCATCACCCCGCCACTACGGTGAGCACCTATACTCAAAACCTTGTCCGGCGTGCTACACCTAGTCGACCGGATCACTGGCACGCCGCCGCTGGCGCCTAGGGCATGGTGACCACATGCATCTGGCGCGCCGTGCGCCCCATGGCGTGGGCTAGGCCACAGTGGCTGTGGGCCGGGCCAAGCAGGCTGCTAGCCCTTTGTGCCGAGGTCTTTGGGCCGGATTTAGCCATTTTCTTTTTCCATTTTCATTTATTCATTTAAATTTTCAGAAACTTGATCAAACTTCCAAAGTTTGTATAAATTAGTAGAAACCTCTGAAAATGCAAATAAAAGTTTGGTATAATCACTGAGAGTATCTCAACCTTGGAAACTTGAGCACTCAGTTATTTTCACCATAATACTTTGTATAAATTTCCAGGAAGCCAAAGCTTGTTTAAATTATTTAAAAATCCTTGTACATTCTAAAATATTGAAACTTTACATGCATGCCCTGTAGCTTTTATAAAATAGTTCATCACTATATACTCTACAAATTTACATTTGTAATTAAATATCTACCTTACAATCATTAAACCATTAGAAAATATGGTTTTATAGAAAATGTTCATTTTTGGCTTGGTAGCTCCTTTGAGTCTCCTGAACATGCAATAATTAAGAAATATTCAGAAAGTCCTTAAATCTCATGTTATTAAGTTTTAAGTGCTGAACTAAATTGTTAAACCAATAAAATGAAAGGTAAGTCCTCAAAATACTTTATATAAAAGTAAATACATGTTTGTCTTATTGCTCC
>VSTD030000832.1:0-14494 GCA_008808055.3 Sporobolus alterniflorus
GCCGTCCCTCCCCCGCCCCCCCCCCATGGTGAGACCCCCCCCAATCCGCCGCAGTTTCTATTTTGGAGCCGCCCTCACCTCCCTCGTCCCCCCTGTAGCTCCCGGAGCTACCTGGAGTCACCGTTGACCCACCCTCCGTTGAGGACGCCTCTGCGCCACCTCCTCGGTGAGCCCCACCTTGAGTCTTCATACCGAGCACGTCAGCCGCTAAGCGGTGGTGCTCTAAACGAGAACCTTGCCACCGGCTCGCCACCACGGGGCCGTCGGCACGCGCGCCACCGCGCCGCCCCACGCACGGCTAGATCGGGCCGCTAGGCCGTGGCCCAGCCGGCCTTCCGGCCGACCGCGCGTGGCAGGCCGCCGGGCCGGTTTCGGCCCGACACTGTGCGTTGAATTTTAATTCATTTTCAATTGTTTTAAATTCTAGAAATTGTTTCAAACTTCTAAAATTCGTAGAAACTTGTAGGAATGTCCAAAAAATTCAAAATAAATTTTGTTGGACACCTCTTGAACCACTCAACGCAGTGGGCTTGACCAAACTCAATTTTATGCAGTAAATTCTTATACAAAATTGTAATAACTCAAATACAAGAATATTTGTTTACAAATATCTACGCTATTTAATGCTCTGAATTTTTGCATGCCTGAGCATACCATTGTCAGTAGCTTATACAGAAAGTTCCATATCTAATTCATGCTTAGAATAATTTCTAGGATTTAATCTCTATTTCTGCAGTAAATAAATTGTAGTAAATAAAATATGCCTAGGAAAATAATAATTCTTGGTGTATAACTCCCTTTCACTCCTGAGTACCTGTATAAAATCATAGAACATGATTAGATGTATAAATCTCGTGTTATTAAATTTCCAATTTGTAATTAAATTGCTAAAATACTAAAAATGCTAGGGGTAAATTAGTAAATGGCTTGTAAGGAATTAATATGGTTAAGTTGTGCATGAGCATGTAGTATGGTAGTTGCTCATACTTGCATGTCTATGATAGATCATGCGGAGCAAGGACGCGTGGAGCCACCGGAGCCAGCACCAGTCGAGACCTCTGACTACGAGCAAGACCAAGGCACGCCCTGGTGCATCTAACCACAATCTTTGAATTTGTTTTATTCTTCTTTGTTCGTATTTATGATTCTTGGATGTGCCTTAGGTTATAGTCGTTGAATTGATACCCTAGCTGCATTACGATACTTTTCGATCTATCCTTGTGACCCCATTGCTAGAGATTGGTCGTTAGCTATGGCTAAGCGTAGATGTAGGCTACGGTAGATGACCGAGTGGTCGAAAGACCACATGGTGGCCATAGATTCTTTAAAACTCAACACTTTGGTTTAGTGATTAAAACTTGGTTAAACTGGAGACCGGGTGGTGCCACTAGGGGAAAGAGGAGACAGCAGGTTGGGAAGGTCGGGGAGTGGGTATGTGACAAGCTGGCACCTCCAAGGTTGTAGCCCCTGCCTGTGTCGGTTAAGGACCATTCGGTTGGCCCCCACAAGCAAGTATTGAACGTACCGATCACATGCCGGTTATATGGGCCCGGTAAACATAGTAGTTGGTCACCGTCAGAAGCTTGGCTTACGCCCCCTGCTTCATTGGCTGGCTCAGGAGAGAAGCTGGGTACGGACCCACGGATCGGTCAGCTGGTGTGCTGTGGATCGTGCCAGGAGCCCTTTTCTCAGGAGCAGTGAGATCTGTCCAAATCTATCGGCGTCCCATGAAAGGTTGCCACGTACGGGGACCGCCCACAAGAAGCGTACACCGGGCATATGTGGACTGGCGTGGGAAGCGTACATGTCGTGTTAGTTGGATTTTCCCCTGCAGGGTGTACATTGATTTGAATCACCGTGACTCTCAGATATGAGTAACCGCTTGTTTGTGGTAGTCATCACGTAGCTAACTTAATGGCACGTTTAATGGTTTAATGTGGAATCATGATGCTTTACTTCATTTTAATTGTTTGCATCTCTTGCTTGATTAGTTAATTAACTGTTGTTAGTTCAAATGATTTGAATAGAGCTAGTTAATGAAAGCAAGCAGTGACATTAACTTGAGTAAAGCTAAAACTTGAAAGTAAGGATTAACTCTTAGCGTGGGTTTGGCATAGTATAGAGTTTATCCTAATTCAGCCTTGCATGCTAGGAGTTGTCTATTTATGGCCACGTTGATGGGTCAGTCTTTCTGAGCTTTAGTTGCTCAGGCTTTGCTTGTGAATTTCAATTGTGTGTAGAGATGCCAGTGTTTTGTGACTGCTGTGGCAGTTGGGTGTGGCCCAATGGTGAGCCCAAGGTTTCGGAGGAGACATGGGAGTCCGCCCCATGAGCAGCAGTCGAGGACTTTGCACCTTAGGGCCGATGCGGGCCCTTGTGTCGTCAAGTGATAGTATTTTGGTTTCGCTTCTGCTATGTTTTTAAACTTCAAACACTTCAGAATCTATGTATTTCTTTTGTAACTCCAGAATTCATGTCATAACTCTTTATTTGGGCCAGGTATGTGTGTATTATGCGTCAATGCTTCGGTGTTGGCATCTCGTATGGATCCTGGTTCGGATTGACCACCCTTGCTTAGGGGTGGGATGTCACATCCGGCCAGCGGTGCGACATCATCATCTATGGAGTGGGTGTCCTACATGCAATCATTGGCGATGACCCAACTGCTCCCGTATGCTGCACCCAACAGCCAACGGGCGCCCTTGGGAAATCCGCCGGGTCCACACGGTTTGGAGAATCCTCATTGCACGCAAGCGCATCGGCTCCTGATTTTCCAGGCTTTTCCCCAGTGGCTAATCAGCATGCCGCGAGACCGGTTCCAACTAATTTCCAACCACATCATCATGTGCGGTGCTAGTAGGAGCCACAACCCCAACAACTGTGGGCCCCACATCAACAGATTTTGCCAAGGATGCTGATTTCGTCACTGATTCTCAAGAAGATCTTGGTCAGACTATTTGTTCTTCTGTTGCTCTGTGATCTCCTACTGTTGCAGATAATCAACAAGCTCCTCTTACACATTCGTGTGGTACTTGCCTTTAGAATAATATTTGGCAACCGAAGATTCTTACTGATGGCACTGCCACATATTTGGTATCCCGGGTTTCTTCTTCAGAACCATCATCTCATGTCACTACTATGAGGCATCCCCTCTGGTGACAGGCTATGCATGATGAACTTGATGCACTTCTCAAAAAACAAGATGTGCCACCTTGTTCCACCACGAGCTGGCCTCAATGTTATTGATTCTAAATGGGTTTTTAAACTCAAGCATAATCCTGATGGATCTATTACTCACTATAAAGCTCGTCTGGTGGCCAAGGGATTCAAGCAGTAGTATGATGTTGATTATGATTCAGTCATGTCATCAAGCCAACCACTATTCACCTGCTCCTATCTTTGGCGGTCTCTCATAATTGGTCTCTTTGGTAAATTGATATCAAAAATGCTTTTTTGCATGGTGTTCTTGATGAAGATGTGTACATGAAGCAACCGCTGGGATTCGAGTATTCAGCACATCCAAATTTTTTATGCAAACTTGATAAGCCTCCATATGACCTTAAACAGGCACCCTGGGCAAGGTTTTCTTGCTTGAGCAACACCTTGATCAAAATAGGGTTTCAAGCACCGGGCTAATGTCTCTTTATTTATCTTTAACCAAGATGGTCTTCACATTTATATCCTTATCTATGTGGACGACATTATTATTGTTAGCTCCTCATCTTCTGACGATAGACAAGTTTCTTAAACAACTTCATCGTGAGTTTGTCGTGAAGGATCTTCATCAGCTCAATTATTTTCTTGGCATTGAGGTGCATCACACTTCTTTGGGCTGATTTTAACATAGTACAAATACATCCGCGATCTCCTATTACACACCAACATGGTTACTTCTAAAGGGGTTTCTATGCCTATGCTGCCTGCTGATAAGCTCTCCCTTCATGATGGTGTTCCTCTCTCCCCTGAAGATACTATGAAGTATAGAAGTATTATCGACACTCTACAGTATCTGTCTCTTACCCGACCTAACATTTCTTTCTCAGTAAATCGGGTTTGCTGGTTTCTCTCCACACCTACTACATTTCATTGCGCTGCTGTGAAGCGGATTCTATGATATCTTTGCACCTCTATGGATCTTGAACTTTGTTTCACTAAGTCCACATCTTCTCTATTGAGTGCCTTCTCTAATGCTGATTGGGCTGGCAATCTCGATGACCGTTACATCACGGGTGGATTCACCATCTTCTTCAGCGGCAATCTGATATCATGGCGATCTCAGAAACATACAATGGTTTCTCATTCTAGTACGGAGGTCGAATACAAAGAAGATGCTAATGCTACTGTAGAGGTAATTTGGATCTAAGTCCTTTGTGAGCTTGGGATTTCTTAGACTCGACCTCCCAATTTGTGGCGTGATAGCATTGGTGACACCTATCATACGGCCAATCCATTTTTTCATCGCCGTATGAAGCATGTTTAAGTTGATTATTACTTTGTTCATGAATGCGTGGTGTTGCGACAACTTGATGTGCGCATCATTTCTTCTAACAACTAGGTGGCGGATATTATGACCAAGCCTCTAGCAGGGCCAGCATTCTCTAAGATTTGTACCAATCTAAACTTAATTTCATATCATCTAGATTGAGGGGGTGTTAAATATAGAAGGTCATCTATAGTAGGAATGGGCCATGCGCCTGTAATTCTATGGTTATGAGGTTGTGCCCTCCACTAATCTTGGCATGGTATTTATGAGGCTGCGCCCCCATTAATCTTGGCATGGCAATTATTGGGCTGCGCCCCTATTAATCACAGCATTGATGCCATGTAATCCACCCTCCTGTACACCCCTATATATACTTGCATACAACCCCAAGAGGTACTTGCCTTGCGCTAAATCGACATGGTATCAGAGTCAGAGGTCTCAAGTTTGAATCCCGGTGGGCGTGATTTATTAAAAAAATTAAAATAAATTGCAGCCTACTCCTAACCCATATTTTAACCCAAAAGAGTGTTGCACATGAGGGGGAGTGTTAAAGCATAAAAGAATTAACCACCTTTCCCTATCAGCTTAAGATTTTAGGTGAACTGATCGATACATAACAATTTAACATGATACTTCATTAATCGTCTCCCTACTCGTGTTCTTGATAACTTGTCCCCCATTGCACGATTACTTAAAAGTCTGCCAAATTTTCATCAGCATGACTGAATAGTAATAGTAAAAATGATATTATGCTCTCTTGTTTAGCAGTTACTGACAGGAGAGAAGGAAGCCACTGATGCTTTGTTGTCACTATCTCAAATATCCTCTACTTGTGAGCTTAGCAGATAGCATGAACATAAATCTGATCATTGCTAACAATGATCAGGTTCCAAAATATATTTATACTACTGGTGTTACGCCTGCAGGAGCTGCAAAGGAGGGTGACAAAACCATATTGCTAGGTGCTTCTTGCATTGTGGGATGAACAAATAGCGTTCAACATGTAAATTCTATTCTTGTTGCTACAAATCACCCCAACAATATAAACCCACCTTTGTTAGAAAATAATCAAATAAATTATCTCTCTTTGGGGGTTGTTGTGAAATTACCATGTCCATGCAAAAACTCCTCACATAGCAGATACAAAACTGCTCATGGATGTCCTTAGGTACCTTACCTTATCTTCTGTAATCTCCATTCTCATGTTAGTTTCTGTTTGCAATGCACAAAAGTAGCTGAAAGTGCAATTAGATGATAGTAAAAATTATCCAGCACAGAAGCCAGAGGCTCCTCTTTGTTTGGTACTACCATGTTTTATGTCTTAAAATACTACTGTAATTTATGTTTTTTTAGATAAAAGGTTTCCCCCTCTTTTATTGAATGCAAAACTGAAGTCACATAGTTTCAGTTACATTCAATCGAAGCACCAACTCAACAAATGGTACATGGATAACTGTCGTATTGCTGTGTCATTGTGCATTTTTTGAAAGCTCTGATTACTTGAGGAGGCCAGATAAAAGCAGGATGATTTTTTCTCTTTTGTGCATGAACTTGATTGTACGTGTGCCAAAATTTCTGACTCTTCACATGTGCCATATAGGTCTTTCAACAGGAATTTGTGCTTTAACATATTGCAGTGACTTTGTTTATTACCGACAATTACCTTGCTCACATGATAAAATGTTGTAAGATTTGACATCTGAGTATTGCATACTAAAAGTTTAGTTCATGTCTTCGTAGCAGCTTCTGATGCTCGGTTATATTGTTTTGTGTAGTTTGCTTTTGGTTGGATACTTGTTCTTTCTGTTTCAGAAACATGGTCGGCTGGGTTGGAAACTAAGGCAGCAACGTCTTGAGACTGTCACATCCTTGGTGCGTGCATCTAGGAATTTCTTTCTTGAAGGTGCAGCTGCTGAGATTTAGTCAAAATTCAGTTTTGGTAGGTTCCTTTGATAAGATTTGGTCAGAATAGGTGAGTTAGTTTTCAAGGTAACTTAATTTTCAGTTATAGATATTATCACTTGCTTATTGTTTGTCAATTCGTTAATTTGATTTGACCACATCACAACTCCATTAATCTATCATTTAATGTTTTAGTTATTAAGACACTAATTCTCTACATTAATTTTTTAGTTACATGCCACCCCAATCTCCAACCACCTCCCTTAATATACACCAGAACGACTGAAAGTGCAACTGCTGTTAAAAGAACTTGGCTAGACACAGCAGCTGAGTGCCAAGGGAAATGTTGTCAACCAGGTAATGTCCAGAAAAAATGTCGTATTCTGCTCTTTGCGATGGGTTTCATATCAGGTGGCTTCATCCTTGGTGTTGTTCACAATGCAATTTTGCTAATAATGGTTGTGCTGATATTTGATTTGGTTGCTTCACTTTTGATCACATCATGTTGAGCAAACGCATAACTGTTGGGCCTAGGTTCCTGTTAATCTTTGTTAAGGTTACCATGCTGCAACGTGTCTGAAAAATAGCTCAGGAGTATGATCAATCCTAGGTATAACATTACCTGTGAGGTACTTAGCAGTTTAATTTGAACTAGAATTTCCTACACATGGAGCTCAGATCAATCGTATCACATGTTTGGTAAATGTTTCGGGTGGCCATTTCAAACCTGTAGCATAAATGCCACCACATGTACTGTTATGAAGAGAATTTCTGTCTCAAAAAGTTTAAACTTTAAACAAATCTTCTGTCCTATCATCCAACTAATAACAACACAAAATGGAATCTGGAGAACAGCATGTCAAACATCAAATTCCAAGGTATTTTCTGTAGTCTGCAATATAATTTCTATATCTTTACTGAAAAATTATGCATATGTCAACACTTACAGGCTTATCTTTCATGGCAAACATTATTGCATTAGAATGCTCAGCTGCATTGCCCACAATAGGAAGCTAAATAACACTGATGAAAGCCACTGGTAGGTTCCATGAATCAGATGCTCCCTGAAAACAATAGAGTAAAACTGTGACAAATTACATCCTAGCAGATGGTGGACAAAATAACTTGGATCTGACCTATATGTTTGTAAGTTAATTATATGTACCCATTTCAAAATTTATTATAAACATTTTCCTAACGATGATAAAATATGACCAACCATAATATAATTGATTGTCAACTGTACAAGGGCTTGTTTCAACACGTTCCCCTTGCCACATGAATAAAAGCTAAAGTTTTTACAATGCCCTGCTCAATTATAGGAAAAGAATACCTAAATGGCATTAACTAAGTATTCAGAAGTGATGGAAACACAGAGTGTCAGCACTTAAGCCATGCAATGGCCTCCCACGTGCCAACCTATAACTTAATTCATTTCTGCCTGAGTTCAATTGCTAAAAACACTGTAATATGTAAAATCAGAGTATGTCTCTGACTTCATGTTTCAGTTCTGAGGCTAACTAATTTATTCTACTTTTCCTCATCAGCGTTTTAGTATAATGTGATGGGCATACATGATGCTTGTTTCTCTATTTCAATTGAAATAATTCCAGTAGCACTCTTTTGTTTTAGTGCTAAACATTTTGTTAAAGTAGTGCTATGACTTATAAAAATAATAGATTTGATAATTCAGTCAACCAACAAGGACATCAGTTCATCCTGTTGTAGAGTGACATCTGTTTATTTCTTTTTAGTGTTTCTCGCTTGATATTTTATTTCTTAGCACAAAAAGGCTACCTTATTCATGGCATTGTTTTGTCTAAACAATTAGAATGTTGCCTCAAGACTACACCCTTTAGTAGAGTGCACTTTGATCCAAATATTGCAGCTCCATATGAATTAAGGAAGAGGTAATTTAATATTTAAAAATACTATTCTTTTCTGGATGAATTGACATATTCAACAATTTTCTACGGGATCAATAAAGAACTCAAAGGGCACCATCTTCCATGACTGAGACATATAAGAAGACGAAATGACCTGTAGAGAAACAAGTTCCTGCATATTTCATAAATATTGTGAGCAACATATTTCATAAATATTGTGAGCAACATATTTCATAAATATTGTGAGCAACATGCTTATATTCATTGTATTATGGTCTGGTAGTATCCATATCATCTAAATATGAACAACATAATGTTCACAATGTTTATCACTACCTTATTCGCAAAACATTTCACTTTGATCACAGTGACATTTTCCTTATTTTACAAAACAATTTACAATACACACTCTCATGAGAAACAAAATAAGTGAGCGCGGGCACTCCACTTATAAATATATTTTAGTAGTTATCTATAGCAACGCACGGGCACTCCACTAGTACCTATATAAGGATTACCCATTAAGGGAATTCTCTAGCCATGCAGCTAGGCCCTCGGGTTCCCCTCCCTTCGTTTCCCCTCTGCAGTACCGAAGTGATGCCATGATGGCCGCCCACCACTGACCCTTCGTTCATTTCTGGTGGCATGACAACCGCACCACCAAGCCTTCATCCATTTCCTGAAACGATGCCATAATGACTGCCGAGCATCGATCGTCACCTCCACTTATGGGCACGCCCCTCTGTACTATGAAAACAAATCATCTCCGATGAGACTCCACAATGCCCGAATCTCGACCCCTCCCCTATTCTCCTCTCTCTGACTACACAAAGCTATGGCGCGGGTGCATGGATCTCAGGAATCAGGAACCTACCGGCTTCTTCATCGGGACCCATTCCCTGCTACCTCTCTTCAGAGACTTATCGACTTCTCCTTCATCGGAACTGGCGTACTAGCACCTCACTTCAGAGACTACCAACCAGGAAGCGAAAGTTGCCAACATGAACACCTTTCGCAGATGCGGCACCTAGGACATCATCGAGCATGCCATTCCAACATCGGCTGTTGGAGCAGGCTCACGGGGCAACAATGAGGTGGAGCAGAAGGATGGAGAAGAATTGAGGCAGTGGTGGCTAGCTTCGCGATGGGGCGCGGCTGTTGGAGCCGGCGCATGGGGTGATGATGAGTTGGAGAGCAAGGAAGGGGGTGAGTGGTGGCAGTGGTGGCAGCTTCACGATGAAGTGATGGGCTTGGAGATGAATAGACCGTCCCCTGGGGACTAGGGTTTACATGTGCTACTGGGCCATACAACCCAATAATTGAATATTGGGCTAGTCGTATTGTATTAGGACGAGATGAATTCCTAGGTATGGGCTGGGTTCATTTATTTCCTGAGTCTGGACGAGGTGGGGAGCACACGCACTGCTAAAAAGGCCAGGCTGAAGATGGCCCACAAATGTTGGCTGAGATTTTCTTTTTCTAATTTGTAATTTTCTATTAGGCAAATTTAGTATCATTTAAACTTCTTATTAATTTCGAACAAACAGTCAATTAAATTTGAGGAATAAATTAAATTTTGACCTATGACAATCTTATGCCCAATGAAAAAATATTTTCTTTTTCTGATTTGTAATTTTTTATTAGGCAAATTTAGTGTCATTTAGGGAATGTTGCTTCAGCTTATAATCTACCTGGATTATATAATCTGAATTATATAAACAGGCCAAATTATAATCCAAATTATGTAATCTCGGGGTCCAGATTATGATAATCCAATAATCTAGTATTTTTATGCTTATTTTAGCTTATTTTTGAAAAAAGACCCACTACCCTTGCTTTTTCCACGAAATTACCCACCAATGCAATTTACACCAGACTGGGCCTCCTCACGTGTCGCGGCTGGTGCCTCCTGCTCCTCACGCGCCACGCCCCGCACCTCCTGCTCTCAGGACTGAAATGCTAGCCGCCTCAACCTTCTACCTCAAGCTTCAGCGAGCTCCAGTGACATGCACAACAATGACATGGAGGACATCCTCTCTTAAGCTGTGGAGTACTAGCGCACCTTGAGGCCGGAGCTTGACTACAATTCCACATGAGAGCAAGAGGGGGATGCGACCGACCAAAGCGGTGGCGCCGACGGCCAAGGCGAACAGGGGCGCAGTGCGGTGGATGGCCAGGCTGACAGCCTAGGCACAAGGGTGCAGCACGTTAGCCGATGGCCAAGGCGCACAGGGGCGCTACGCGGTGGCCGGCAAGGCATACTCTGTTGTGCAGTAGCTTTCAGTGAGTGCCCTTCTCACTCTGGCTTTGTTCATATATCTTCCTTCCTTCCTCGATGCTTGTATGATGCCGCAGTTCATCTCGTGATGGATAGAGTGGCAAAAGTGCCAACAGTAGATTGCATGCTATGACATGAGGCAGCAAGCAATATTTAGATAGACCAAACTATCTATCAATGAAATAGCACGTACTTACACTGATACTGTTGATGCCCAAAGTCTCACCACCATTACACGAACACGTCCGCATGTATCCGAAACATGGCTCAGGGCCTCTATTCTGGAAGCTGGTGGTCAGACCGGCCGAGCTAGCAGTCAGACCATCTATGAATAGAGGCTGCTGGTCATACCACGTGCGGTGGTGGTTTGACCGTCTGCGTCTGCACAATGCGTGAACTCACACCGATCACCGTGGATCGCTTCTCCGGGAGGGAAGCCATTGGGAGAAGCTCACCTAAGGGTTGTTCTAAGTTAGTAAGGCCACCTAGAATGTCTCACGCTACCACCAGGATGAACATAGAATAGAATTAGGGTTTGGAGAGAGGAATTAGGGCAAAAGAGATAAAAATGTAAAAGTATTGATAAAGTTTTGTAGATGCGATTGGGCATGCCTTAATCGGTCATGAGACCTTCATTATATATGCTTGGGATGGTCTCCCCCGAGTTGGAGTCGTGTTGCCCATGAAACATTGAATTGGAGATAATCCAACTCGATTTAAACCTTCCCGAAATCAATCGGGACTGGCGGTGGGACCATGCACCCTGGCGATCAGACTGCCAACCTCAGCCTGCACTGGGTCAGCCCAAATTGGTTGCCAACATATGCCCCCCTGTTTTTGATGAGTTACAACAATCTAAAAACATACAAATGATTGAATACTTAACTAAAATGTGATGATTCTTAATGAACACATCGGTTATGATAGCTCAAGCATCTTGCCAAAAACTTGGGTAATATTTCTTCAAATATCGACCATTCCAAGATCTCGGCAAGCGCAGGCCTTGAAGTGACTCTATTATGTATGAATTTCATGCAATTACCTTTACAATCTTGTATGGTCGTTCCCAGCTTGGAGACCACTTCCCAAACGTGATGTCCTTTTTCCTGAGCGGCAAAATCATTTTCCTTACCAATTCACCAACTTGGAATTACTTCAGTCTTACCTTCTTATTGAAAGCCCTCGCTACTTTAGCTTTATCCTTCTCAATCTCCTTGAGAGCTCTCATCCTCTTGTCGGTGACCTCCTTAATGTTATCCATCATCAAACTATGATAGACAATGGTAACAAGATCATTTTGCTTAGCCAACCTATAAGCACCTAGATCATTACGAGCTCAAATGGAGTAACTTTACTAGCACCATGTCTAGAAATACGATGAGCTCATAATGCTTCCGATAAAACCTTGTGCCATCTCCTAGGATTTTCTTCTATTTTTTTAATGAGCTTAATCAAGGTATTATTACTAGACTCGGCCTGACCATTGTCCTAAGCACAATAAGGAGATGAATTGAGCAACTTGATCTTGTATGAATCGGCAAACTCACGTACCTGACCTGATGTGAATGAAGTACCTTGATCCGTAGTCAAAGTTTGTGGGATGCCGAATTTGTGAATAATATGCTCTGTCATAAACTCAATTACCTCCTTATGTGTCATATTCTATAAAGGGACAACTTCAGTCCACTTTGTGAAATAATCCGTAGCAACTAACACAAAGCGATGACGACTTGAAGATGAAGGATGAGTTTGCCCAATAAAATCTAAGCCCCAACCTTTGAATGGCCAAGGCTTGATGATGGGATGAAGTGTTGCTACAGGGACCATTTGGATATTACCAAATTTTTGACATTCTTCACAACCCTTGTAGTATTGGAAACAATCGGCAATCATGGTAGGCCAATAAAATCCAGCCCTTCTCAAGAGCCATTTCATCTTCGGCGCTGATTGATGTGTACCACAAATGCCTTCACGCACTTCATCCATCGCAATTTTGGCATGGTCATGATCCAAACACTTCAACAAAAAATCTTCGGTGATACGACAATAAAGCTCATCATTAATTAAAGTAAACTCGAAAGTGATACACCGAATACCTTTGTAAACCTTCTGGTTTGGATCTCGCATATAATCAGCAATTGGCTTTCTCCAATCTTCCTCAACATGTTCCAGCTCCGGGATCAAAGAATTCCTACCCCCTGTATTCTGGCGGTCTGACCGGCCTCGGTGGTGGTCTGACCATCCCACGCGGCAGTCTGACCAGCTGACACTACGGTCTAACCAATCTATGTTGCAGTCGGACCGGCTGGCGTGGCGGTCGGACCGTCAAGTTCTGCACAGAATTGAACTTCCTTGCTTCTGAGCATCAGTTTTACTTCAATATGAAAATTCTTGCGTCATACATTATAACCAGATGCTCCCTGTGCCAAATTGTTAGCTTGATAATTCTCAAGTCTAGGTATAAGATGTATAGAAAATTCATCAAAATTGAATTTGATCACATCTATACATTTATCAAGATATGCATTCAAAGATCCTTCTAAGTACTGGCACTCACCCGATACTTGGTGTACAACTAGGAACGAATCGCAAAATGCTTCAACATGTCTTACCTTCACGGATGCTAAAAATTCTAGCCCGAATAGCAAAGCTTCATATTCGGCTTGATTATTAGTGCAAAAGTAATTCAACTGGCTAGAAGCTTCAAAATTGTCACCATTAAAAGAAATAATAACAATGCCAATATCCTAGCCGCTACTACAAGCCGATCCGTCAAAATAAAACTTCCATGAAGTATAGGAAATAATGTTGGATCTAAAGAAATACTATCATCATACTCTGCTTTAACCTGATGTTCTACAATAAAATCGGCCACTTGGCCTTTCATAGCTTTCAGAGATTCAAAGACCAATTCATATTCAATCAAAATAAGCCCATTTTCCTAATCTTCCCCTCAAGATTGGTCTATGCAACATATGTTTAATGACATCGGTTTGACATGCTACTATGCATGTACTAGCTAATAAATTATGCCTCAATTTAGTACATGCATAATATAGTGAAAAGAACAACTTTTCAATAAAAGAGTATCTTGTTTCGGCGTCCAATTGTCTTCTACTTACATAGGTGATGATATGCTCTTTTGCTTCAAATTCTTGTGTCAAAACAACACCAATAACATATTCTTACGCTGCTATGTAAAGCCAAAATAGTTCTCCACTCTTGGGTGCTCTCAACACCGGTGGTGTAGATAAATAATGCTCGATTTGATCAAAAGCCGCTTGTTACTTCGTCCCCCCCCCCTAAGTAAATTTGGCCTCATCTTTTAGCTGAAGTACGCGAGTGAAAGGGATTAACTTGCCGGACAGATTTACAATAAATCATCGCAAGAAATTAACCTTATCTATGAACTTTTCGACATCTCTTTTTCAAGTAGGAGCTTGCACCTTTTGGATGACCTGTATCTTCTTAGGATCTATTTCTATGCCATTTTCATGTATGATAAAACCTAAGAACTTAGCAGACGATACCCCGAATGCACATTTGAGAGGATTCATTTTCAAACCAAAATGACACATTCTCTCAAAAGAATGATGCAAATTGGCTAAATGAGAATCTAAGCCAACCGATTTAACAACTATATCGTCTATGTAGACTTCAACAATAATGCCAAGCAAATCATGAAAAATTAAATTGATTGCCCTGGCATTTTTTAGACCGAAAGTCATTACTACCCACTCAAATAAGCCTACAAAATCAGGACATCAAAAGGTCATTTTGTACATGTCTTCCTCGGCCATGAAAATTTGATTATACTTGGCATTACCATCAAGAAAACTAATAATTTTATGACCGGAAGAATCACTGACTAACATATCGGCTATAGGCATAGGATACTCATCTTTAGGAGTCGCTCTATTTAAATTATGAAAATTAATGCAAATG
>VSTD030000833.1:0-14488 GCA_008808055.3 Sporobolus alterniflorus
CTTTCTATTTTTTCACAGCTGTCAGCTCACATGAGCTTTCTCACAGCTGACATGTAGAATCAGATTTTCAGGAATCCACGGCTGAACCAAACACACCCTAAGTTATGCCGGTGATAGCCAGCGTTTCGAGAAGAAATCAAAGTCAAACCGGGAGCTCTTTGGTCAGATCATTAGATCTGCATTACACAGTACTTTTCACACACACACACACTATATATACACAGATAGACTATAATCAGCATATGCTGAGATTAGTAGGGGATTCAGCACGGGTCGTTGGTCCAGTTGCCTGGCTCGGTGAGGGCGCCCGGCATGGGTGGATCGTTGAAGATGGGCTGGGTCAGCACGGTTGCAACAGGTCGCGTGGGACAGACCTGTTATAATGCGATTGACCCCCTGCATGTGGATCAGAACGTGGGAGGCGGGTTTTGTGGATCGGATTTTCCTAGGCGCACCTAGACAGGAGACGATCGGTGCCATCCGCGATCTAGGGTTGCAACAGAGGCTGGCGTCGAGCCGTGGCGGTGGAGTGGCTTCGGTACACCAGTTGTAATGTGCTATTGATTCCAGGTTCCTACACCAGTGCGCGTCGACATTCCTAATATAACATGATGTGTTTGGAGTGAGCAGGTTGCTGTCCAGCACCATAAAGAAAAGTCGAATGCAGAAATCGTCGTCCAACTCTTGGTCTCCATCATTGCGGTATTTCACTATTGCCTCTGCAACTTTAGTTGGGTGAATTTGGGCAGATCTGGGCTCAGGCTCATCCGGGAATAGCCTAGCAGCAACCTCTTTGTAAGCTTCCCTGGCTGAATCCTCTGATGCAAGGGGAGGGTCCGAACCCTCACCAGGCAACCCAAGAACACATTTTATTGCAAACTCCGTGACCTCCAATTTTTCCCACCACCTACATTGATGCACATTTCCTCCGGGTTGAACATGTCCATCAACCAAGTCAAAAAGTCTCTGTCATCAAGCGAGCGAGCAGCAAGATTTAATACTCCATCTGAGCAATCGTCGTCCGCATCTGCTCTGTCAGCGCCTTTGGGATGAAAGATTGCAGCAATGACGGGGACCACCTAGCAACGTTAGGGTGGCCACGTTTCTTAGCCTGTGACAGTAGCCATAAATGCAATTATACAATTATGTAAAAAAACAGTACGAGGAAGTAAAAAGGCAGGATTGAACATTAGTTGCAATTAAAGATGGAAACAATATACAATGATGTAAGTGGACAATTACAAAATCACCATCGTCACTAGATGACAGTGTTGGAAGTCTGTATTCAGCATTCTTGCGAGCAGATGGCCTAGTCTGAAATTATGCCCTTCCGGTGTGAAAATTTGCAAAATAAAGATGAGCACAGTATGGTAATATGAACGAACATGAACATGGCTTACCATTGGTCGTACATCGCCTCCTATAGGAACTCTGATATTTGTATCCTTGCGAACACCAGGTTGTGGCTGGAATATGAGAAGCATGTTGAAATATAAGCCATATAAAAATACGAAAATCAGAACGTATGAATGATCATCAGAGGGGGGTGGCCTTCATCCCGCACAACAGGAGGATCACTCGGACCTGCTTGTTGATCAGCGGTAGGTTTTTTACCCCTCGAAACAACACTTTTGTAATAACGCATTTGAACGGATTCTTCAATGCGATCTACCGGGGGTGGTGGTGGTTGTTTTTCCATTTTAAACTGTAAACGACTGAAAGGAAAATTCACTTCGTTGGAGAATCAGAAAATATATTAATTTAAACCCTAATCATCACATAATACCAAAGTTGGAAAGTTAGGGTATGTACTAGTACATATATCAGTTGCAACAAAAAGGTATGGAATAATAAATAAATCAGTTGTAACATGTATGATTGTAATCGAAATGGGACATCATTTAAAATATTTTGAACCCTAGTAACACAGCATTTGAGTGGCGATGGATTTGCGCGGCGAAAGATGATCCCACCTCACCGGAGTATGATGAGGTGGCGATTGAGGGAAGTGGTCTAGTGTCACAAAAATGTGTCCCAGCTAAACCTGTATGACGAAAATTTCTGAGGTGGGGTGGCAGCGTTGAAGAAATCGAAGCAGTCGTTGTGCACTGGCGAAGATTATACCTGAGACGTGGTCAGTGGCGGCACAGTTGCGTCAGAGCATTGCAACCGGTGACGACTCGATGGGGATAGGGTCCCGCGCCCCCGAGAAGGTGGAAAATGAGGAGGCGGCAGAATCGGGAGCGACAGTGGTGAGGTTAGGGTTCCGCGTCCCAATCGGCCGGACGGACGGGGATATGGTCCCGAGTTCGACTGGTGGGTCCCATCATGAAAATCTGGTCGCGCATGGGTAGGGTGGCACGGGTGATTTTGGATGTGCGTAGATGGCAACTAATTTCAGCATAAGCTAAGAATAAATATACAGTATATATATATAAATCAATCGTGAAAAATCTATATCGACAGTGAAGAAGCGATATTATATGCTTTGCTCTTCCTCACCACTATCTTTATGCATCTACGATATCTTGTTAAATTAATCCGGTGATTAGTTTCTCTGGTGCACCATCCCGCTGCAGCCCACCACCACAGAGAAGACGTTTTCATAGCCTACCATGCGGTGGTCCAATTAATCCAAGGTGCCTTAACCGTCTTAGCAGTAATCGTGTTACTTCCTTGTTGCTTTATTAACCTTCAATTAGACTTCAAATGACCTTCATAAATCTTATATTTTTATTCAATTTGAAACATGAGGCATTAGCGAGAGAGATAATTAACAACGTATCAGCAAGAAGCCAGTAAGCACTGTGGTCCCAAGCAGCAGCGAAGAAACTTCGTCAGTTTGTGAATTATATATTATGAAGTTATTACCGTCACTAGGAGTTTTTTTTTTGCCTTTTTGAAACTCCACTCGAATACTCGATAGGCTTCACCAAATTCACATTAACGAGCAGATTATCCATGCCAATTTGACATGTATTCTTGCTGTCCTCCTTACTTTTCATGCCATTTTAGTATTTCCCTCTTTTCTTCCTTTTGTTTTTATTTTCCTCTCAGCCTCTCGTGAAAGACCATTGTATCATTTATCTACATTTGGATGAACAACTTAAGAACAAGGAAAACAGAAAACAATAGAGCAAAAAAAAGGTAAACTTGGGTTGGAGTCTTTGGACCTAATATGCAGATGTGGTATTCACACGACTAACTATTATCTAGAGGCCGGTAAGCGACTGACTAGTAGTGACATGGTTTTGTTTAACCCATCTTAACATATGTTGGCCCGCCAGCTTCTTAGAGGTGTTCTAATTAATGTGCGTGCAGACGTTCCTACGATTAGTATATGTCATTTGTAATACGTTTTTGAAAAACAAAGTTAGTACAACCACTTTATTATAAACGATATACAAGAGAGACAGTTGAGTTAGTTCAAGTCTTATATTCCCTTGTTTCATAAATTGTTGTTATTGGAACAATAATTTTAGTTCATATTTAAACTAAGATTATTATTATCCTAATAACGAAAGGGATCCATAGTTTCATGTACCCACCAGGTATATCCTGAGCCGAATCAACCAAAACTAGCTTTAATTTGTGGTACCGGGCGTGCAGGTGATGTATGATCTTATTGCCAAAGGGAGATATGTTGGCAGAAGAAAGGGCTTAGGCCAGGGTCGCATCATATCATCCATGAGACGAGACCATGATGGTGATAAAAATCATAAAAGTTGTGACTCATGCAAGCACCAAGCCCACGAGAAAAAAGAGCACCACTCTAGCTAGAGCTGCTTAGGCACTTAGGCTTTGTCTCGGCAGACTATGAGGATGTTTGTTTTCAGATTTTTGTCATTTTTTTATTAGTTTTTAAGAGATTTAAAAACTGGATGACATTAAAAACGAGAAGCTAGAAGCCCAACTTTTTATGAGGCTTTCAACTTCTCACTTTTGAGATCATTTAGCTTTTAGATTTATTGAAAACTAATCCAAAAAATAATAAAAAAACTCAAACAAACACCCCCTATAGCTAGTGGGAGATGGACGATGGATAGGGCACTCCCCGTGATCTCCATTCCATCATCTTGATCGTGCACATGCCGAGGGGAGTGTCCCACTTTGACTTCATGCCACTCCTCCGGCTGGTGGTGTGTGGTGCCTTTCATTCCTCCGTCGATCGCCACCAACCGTGTGTACCTCCTCTGATGTGCATCCATGTGATCATGGTGTGGTTCACATGGCCTCTCTCGGGGAGGATCGGAGCAGATTAATTAACTTTCTATGATGGACCTGTAATTATTCAGTTGGTGGTTGCTTTTTTTTTGTTTTGAAAATGGTTGGTGGTTGCTTTCAATTCGTTCATGTATAAAAGGCCATTAAGACATGGCCGCCAACGCAAGTGGTCTAGTTCTACTGCAACTTGATCATGGCTTGGACCATCTATCAGCTGCCTGCAAGTTGTGTTGGTTGCTCAGCGCGCGGTCACTCGTCACTACAGCTAGAGCCAGAGATCGATCGACAACCAAAGCAACTCCTTGAATGCAGTTATTAGGATAAATTCGGATTCAGGTACACAAGCAGCAAACATGTCGATCGAACTCGAATTATTGTCCATGCATATGTAACTTAGGAGCTAATAAGAGTCGAGAGTAGTACTGTGAGGCGGCCTTAAAGGCACGTACCTTTATTTCTTGATTATATATAGGCTTTAATTTGCCATCAGCGTTTGCCTCCCATAAAGCGAACACGTTTTCCCATCTACTAGGATCACACAATAAGAAACAAACAAACAATGAGCCAAAGTGCGCGAGGTAGCAACAAGTTCCTTTCCGTTGTACCATACTGGCTCGTATGGAATAATCTTGGTACGCTGGTACAGTTATATATATATATATATATATACTGGCTACATGTGGTGCGCTAGCTGTTTGCTTGTGTTCTGATCTGTGCGGTCATTCCTGTCCTCAATGTATCAGGGGAAAGGCCAGCCTCTTGTCGATCCCTTTATTGGATTATGCTTACCAACAAGACATGTTGTTGTCAATGTTCCCGCACATGAGAAAAATCTGGATTGATAGTTAAATAACTTTTTTTTGAAAGGACGGAATAGAAGAAACTTCACATACGTACAGTGAGGATGAGTTTCTGTTGGGAAGGTCAAAAGGCGACACGGGATTAGCGGAGAGGCGATCTGAGACGATCTCGGAGGCGATCGATCGACGATGATCACCGGTAATGGCCGTGATCCAGCCACAGGTAAAGAGCGCATCAACACCAACAATAGTTTCAGTGATCCATCAAGGAGAGGATCTGTGGTGACCAAGAATATTACCAATAATCAGATCAAAACCCGTGACTCCAAGGCAAGACACGAAGACCGGTGAAGGAAAAGAGAAACCTTTTTTGTTTTCGCTGTTACAAACCAGCTGGGCATGCATGAAAATTTTGAATGCATAGTAGCCAAACTACTTTTGTGATATCTACGTACGGCAGTGCCCGATTTTGAAGCAATCACGCTTAATTGCACACACATGTGGTTATGATGTTAGCGGTCTTGGATTTTACCACATACCCCATGCACCGATTAGCCTAGGGAAAACTGATAGTCGTACAGCCTTAGTAAGGGTGCAACGGGGTGAGCTTTCAATTCCCAGAATTGAGCAGATTAATACATGAAAAGTGGGAGTGGAATGTTACTCAACAAAACAAGAATCTTTTCATATATTTTTTTCAAGACAAGAATTCTTTTGTTGTACCATTCCCATCTCGTGGTGACTTACAAAGATCTGTAACTTTTGACAATTCGGATATAAAGGAGCACGGTGTCAACCTTTTGTTTGAAGAATGGAAACACGTTGAAAGGAAGGACAACCATTACAAAGAGTGTGGATTACAATTTTTAGGCTGCCGCAAAAATTGAGAGAGTTCTCAATATTATGGGCACTTGGCTCAATGCTTGGAGCCAGACATGATAAGCTCACTGAGAAACGATTATGGTCGAGCTGAAGTGGTTGTTTTAAACGTCGATCTCCTGTCGAACATCATTGACACAGTTGTGATCGGTGACAGAATGTTCTCATTACTGATACAATTGGAGGGCCTTGATGATGTTGCTGCACTTGATCTCTATGGATGTGGATGATGGAAATGGTGGTGCTGGACAGGGTGGTGAGAAGAATACGGATGAATCACAAATTATCCAAGTAGCATTCCTAACCCTGAATTTTAAACTGGTAATTCTGATTTGAATTTTAATCAGGATATTCATGAACTGAATAAGGCTACAAATCTTACAAATGAATCACAAATTATGCCATCTTCTACAGAGCCATGTACAAAGCTTCAGGCTACAAATGTCACACCTCAAAAAATTCAATAGGATGAAGAGGGTGATAAAGGTAAAGAGGAAATTTTGGAAGGCTTGCAGATGCATTCACCCCAACCTATCAAAAGAAGCAAAAGGAGGGAGAACTCTGTTGATGAAGATTCAAGTGCAAGGGCAGAGATACTTAAAGCCAAAAGAAACATGGATGAAACATCCAAATCCTTTTTAGCATTTTCAGATACACAAATAGCCTCTAATATTACTACACTTGGTGTCTCACTTGCAATTAATATAACTAAAAGTGTTGAGAGCATGGCAGATTAGCTGAAGCTTCTAAAAAGGAACCGAAAACTGGTAACACATCCGAAACAGAGGATGATGTTATGAGTGAAAACGATAGTGATATGGGTTTGGAACATAGTGTAATTCAACATCTCATAGGAGATATTGCAGAGGATATCCTTGGATATGATGGTAGTCAGTGGAGTGACTTTAAACCAACTCCAAGGAAAATTAAATCTGTTTTGAACAAACAGAACAAAAGTAAAAAGAAACTAGGCCGTCAATACAAACATTCAAAATGAAATGCTTATTTTGGAACAACAATGGTCTGAGAGACCTGGCTAAACCCAAAATCTTGTTTGATTCCACACGTAAACACTAGTTAGATTTCATAGCAATTTTAGAATCCTAAAGGAAAGACTTCAAACCTCTGGAACTAGCACATTTATGTGCAAGCAAAGATTACTCATGGAGCTGAACGCCTCCGAGAGGACACTCACAAGATATTCTAATTGGAGTTGATATAAATAAATTTCACGTCGGAAATATTGTTCATGCTAACTTCCACATGCAGTTTAAACTAAGGAACAAAATCGATAATTTTGAATGACTGCTAATCCTATCTAACTATATAGACAAGACCTACTAAGGGTTATTTAAGCCAATTCTCTTAGCATATAAGGTAATCATATCAACATCCAATCAGGTCATGTCATGTCAGCATCCGTCCAACATCATCTGTCACATTATTTCGCATAATAACAAAATTTTAAAATGATTTATCACACTCATATGATATCCATTTAAAATTCTATTTTCACTATTATATTCTACACGATGAGATGAACAAAACTATATCTCACTTGCATATGTTTTTGAAAAAATTTAAATTAACTCATCGCTGCTTTAAATCTCCACCATCCATTTGTACCAACTGAATCGACCACGTGAATTTTCTTCATTTTTCGGCCCAGTAAAATTCATGTTAGCCCAACTGGTGTCGTCTCCTTCTTTTCCCCTCCTCAGTGCCACCTCTCCTCCGATCAACGTCATCACGTCACCGTGCCGTGTCACGCTTCCTTCCGATTGAGCCAAGATGAGCTCACTGTCTCCGCTTCATCTTCTAACAATGTTTTGTCCCGTCGCCTCCCCTCTCGAGCCAAAACTGAAGCATTGAATCCGCACCACTACCGCAGTCTATGCCCCCTGGACCGCCCGACTCTGATCCTCCATTGCTATAAAAAGATCATCTCAATCTTGACCACTCTCTCCATCATTCAACCGCGTCTCCATTTCACCTCCTCCCTAGCTAGAGCACCACGCCATCGGAGCTCCACCCGCCGTCATTGTTCCCTTTCACTGCTATCTCATATCCATCGTCCCTCCGCATAACGACATCCACGGTTACAAACTAGCCGATCCTCTTTTGCTTCCTGAATATCTTATCAGTATGTGAATTCACATAAAAAGATATTTTGAAATGTCATAGCATCGTGCAGGGTTATAAACTAGTAGCAGTATATGGAGCAGCCCAAGAAGAGGAAAAAGAAGATTTCTTAAGTGAACTAGTACATACATGCACTACAGAAAATCTTCCACTAATTGTATGTGGGGATTTTAACATTATAAGAAGCCCAAATGAGAAAACAATAATAGATATAATGACAGATGATCGTTCTTATTTAATGTTGTAATAAATAGCTTAGATTTAAAAGAATTGGAGTTATCTGGGAGACAATTTACTTGGGCAAACAAGTTACAAACACCAACTTATGAAAAAATGGATAAAGTCCTTGTAAGTACAGAGTGGAAACTCAAATACCCAAAAGTGACTGTGCATATGCTCACTAGGGATATATCTGACCACACACCCCCTGCTACTTGACACTGGAATGCCATCACAACTAAATAAATCACATATGTTCAGATTTGAACTTGGTTGGTTGCTTAAAGATGGTTTCTATGGGCTGGTTGCTGACCTTTGGCATAAAGAGAAAAAATGCTCAATACTTATAAAAAATGGAAAAATAAAACCAGATACTTGGGGAAGTATTTAAGAGGATGGGTGAAGAACATGAATGGAGTATACAAAAAAGAAAAAAGGAGCTCACAGATAAAATAGAATGATTGGATAAAAAGGTTGAAATAGCAATGTTATTACCACATGAAGTGGATATGAAACATTGTTTAAAGGAAAGGCTTCTCCACCTGTTGATTGAAGAAGAAATGAAATGGTACCAAAGATCAAAATCAGAAAAGCCCTTAAAAGAATATAGTATTAATTACAAAATATTTCCATCTAGTAGCTAATGGCAAACATAGAAAAACACACATCTTCTAGCTTGAGGATGGTGGTCAGATCATCAAAGGAGATGAACATTTGCAAACCTATATCACACATTATTATAAAGGGTTGTTTGGTCCTCATGAGTGTGTAGGGTTCTCCCTAGATGAAAACCGAAGAAATGACATACCACAAATCTCATCTAAGGATAATGCAAAGCTTACTACTATTTTTACTGAGAAAGAGGTAATATTTCAAATGAAACGTAATAAAGCATATAGGGTCCCGATGGGTTTCCCGTGAAATTCTATCAAATTTTCTAGGAAATCAGTAAAGGAGATTTGATGACCTTATTTAAATATTTTCATGAATGAAAATTGTATATATTTAACCTAAACTTTGGAATCATTACGCTACTACCAAAATAGAAAGAAGCAGCACATATACAACAATATCATCCTATTTGCTTATTAAATGTAAGCTTCAATTTGTTTTACTAAAGTGGCCGTGAATAGGATAACTAGAATTGTTGACCAATTAATCATTCCTTCACAAACCGCATTTATATCTAGTAGAAATATCATGGAAGGAGTAGTAATGTTGCATGAACCAATCCATGAGCTCCATAGGAAAAAATGAGTGGGGTAATTCTAAAATTAGATTTCGAGAAAGCATATGATAAGTTCAATTGGGAGTTTTTACAACAAACATTAAGAATGAAAGGATTCTCTGAGAAATGGTGTCAATGGATAAATCAGTTCACTGCAAAAGGAAGTGTGGGCATAAAAGTAAATGATAATGTAGGAAGGTACTTACAAACAAAAAAATGTTTAAGACAGGGGGATCCCCTATCACCTTTGTTGTTCAATCTAGTAGCAGATATGCTAAACCTGTTGATATCCAGAGCTAAAGAAGATGGACAAATAACATGTTTAGTACCACATCTAGTAGAGGGAGGCCCCTCTATTTTACAATATGTAGATGATACCATTCTTTTTATAGAACATAATATAGAGGAAGCAGCAAACATGAAACTTTTATTATGTGCCTTTGAACAATTGTCAGGCTTAAAGATCATTTTTCATAAGAGTGAATGAATTATTTTACCATGGAGAGGCAAAAAAGGAAATAAAAAATTAGTATGCTAAACTTTTTGGTTGTTATTTAGGGCAATACACTTTTAGATATCTTGATATTCCTATGCATTATAAGAAAATAAGTAATGCTGATTGGAAAATAATAGAGGACAAGTTTGAAAAAGATTAAGTTGGTGGAAAGGGAAAATGCTATCTTATGGGGGCAGACTAGTCCTTATAAAACTCTGTGTTGAGTAGTCTTGCTTTATTTATGTTATCCTTCTATGAAATACAAAGAGGTATATTGCATAAGATGGACTTCTATAGGTCTCGATTATTTTGGCAAGGGGATAATCATAAAAAGAAGTACATGCTAGCAAAATGTAGTATCGTTTGTAGACCAAAATATCAAGGGGGTGAGGAGTTCTAGATCTTGAAATTCAAAACAAATGTCTTCTTATTAAATGGCTTTTTAGCTTAATCAGTGAAGATGGAGCTTGGCAACAATTAATTAGAAATAAATACTTGGGGGATAAATCCATAACACATGTAAATAAGAAGCCTAGGGATTCCCAAATTTGGATATGTTTGATGAATGCCAAAGATCAATTTCTAGATTTTATCAATTTTAGATTAAAAACGACAAACAAATCAGATTCTGGGAGGATATATGGTTAAGAGCAAATGCTTTAAAGGACTAATATCCCAATTTATACAATATTGTTAGAAGAAAAAATGCTACAATATTGAATGTTTTTAGTACAAGGCCACTGAATGTTTCATTTTGAAGGAGGCTGGTGAATGAAAACCTGAACTCCTTGCACAACTTGGTCTTGAGAATTGCTAATATACATTTAAACGACAATCGGATATATTTAAATGGTCACTTACAATAAGCGGTCAATTTCCTATTAGATCGATGTATCAAGCGATGCTAGACATAGATATTGTGCCGCATAATATATATTTATGGAAGATTAAAATACCACTAAAAATTAAAATATTTTTGTGGCTTCTATATATAGATGCAATACTCACCAAAGATAACTTAGTAAAGTGAAATTGATAGGGGAATGAGAAGTGTAGTTTATGTGATAGTTATGAAACCATACAACATGATCAATATCTCTTTTTTATTGTGCCATCTCAAATTTCATTTGGAGAGTAATACAAATATCTTTAGGCCTGGGACCACCAAACAATATTAGGCATACTTTTGGAGCATGGGTTCAAAATATGAACACAAGGAAGCGACAACTATTTTTAGTGGGAATATGTGTCATGCTTTGGGCGGTATGGTTAAGCCAAAACGACATAGAATTTGATAAAACTACGACCTTATCTTATATGCAGGTTATCTATAGGGCCACACATTGAGCCAGAACGTGGTTAGCATTCCAGAAGCCGGAGGACCACACATTGCTCCAAAATGCGTGTCGACTGCTAGAAACCTTCACAATGAAGATTTTTGTTAAGTATAGATGACGGTTTAGTAATAGATTAAGTTTGTATTAAACTTTTATTTTACATTCTATCATCATGTTTGATTTATGTCGTGAGTCTGAGCATGAGTTTGGCGGAGCCTGCATCATGCGTAATTTTGTAATAATTAGGTCACATGCAAACTTCCAGAGGTCAGAATCTTTTTCATCTGCTTGATGAAATAAAATCCCTTTATTTTAAAAAACCAACAAGACGACATCGAGGTCGTGGACTCCTGCAACAGCCTTCTCTGCAAATGCTGGAAAGAGAAGTTGTTGGATCCATGCATAATCGCCAGAACGAAGAGAACTCATTAGAAGAAGGGAATCCATTATTTGGGCTTTGAGGCTGACTTCAACAAGGAGAGCTATTTTGGAGAGGCAAATGACATTATGCCTCATGCACAGTACCTCTTTTGCCGTGTGCTACAGTATCAATCTCCAACAATAAAATGCATTCGATCGAGGCAACCAACTCGAGGCAGAGCACAACGGCCACCACCGCGGGCAGGCACGGAGGCGCCGTGGAGTCAGCCACCACCCTCGTCAGCGCCGTGAGTCGGACATAGACGAGCTCATCGGAGCAGGCAATGTCATCGACGCCCCCTCTGAGCACTGCACATCGTCCGCCGCCGTAGCGGCCATCTCGGACTCCGCCTCATGCGGGCTCCTCCACGGCGCGTCGCAGCCGTCCCCTTGCTCCCATTCCTCTTCACCTCTCGATTCGACTCTCTTCGCCACCATCGGCGTCCGATCGAGGAAGCACATGTTCGTGTCCATGATGGGCGATGCCGTGACGGACTGCCATGGACCGAGCAGGCAGGGGAATGGCCCTGGCGGGCCGATGAGTACTGGGCGGGCGGCCATGGCGGCCTCGACGTGCGGGCAAGGACTTGGGCGGGCACTCACCTTCTCCGGCCTCCCTGCGCCAGAGCACGGCGCCACCTCCCTGCACCAGCCGCCCCTCCTCCTCCCCGCGCCAGAGCATGGTGCCGCCTCCCCACGCCGGCCGCCCCACCTCGTCACGTCCACGCTTGACTCGAAGCCGCCGCTGTGCACCCGCGCGCCTAACCTCCGCCCCGTCGTTGGCCGGTCGGATCCCGGCGTGGCACGGTACCAGATGCCGAGGTAGCGGTGGGACAACTGCTTGGGGCTTGAGGATGACGACGGTGGCGCGGCGGCTGCATGCCCGAGGATGGTGCAGCAGCTAGGCTATGCCCAAGATGGCGGGGACTGGTTGACTAGCGAGAGGCCGGTGGCGGGGACGAGTGGAGTGGCATAGCTACTGCAAATGCATTCGATGAAAGAGAGCGTGCATTTTTGCATCGTCTCTCTCTTCCATTGCAAAATGCATATTGGGTTTGCCCCCTCTGTTGGAGGTTGTTTCCAACATGCACAGTGCACTTCCTGATGTAATTTTGTGTTTGCCTTGTGGTGTTGGAGGTAGCCTGAACCGGTGGCGTCCTCCCACTTCACAGTATTTTTGTTATCGTTTTTACCAGCGGCCCGTCCAGGCAGTGCTCGTATGAGTCTGGAGAATGGACAAGGATGGCAACACAACACCTGGAGAAATATTCCTATCAGCGCCGGCTTCTTCTGCTACTCACGCCTCCACAGCCAACCTCCTTTTCTTGCGCCAAGGATAGTAGCATCCTAGGAATCCAGTTGTACCACTATGCCAGAACACTAAAGCGGAGATTCACACTAACGAAGAAAGGAGACGCGCGGAGCTCGCGTCTCCTACGTTGTGTCACATATTACAATGTAATCGGAGACGTGCATTTGCGCGCGTCACTCATTTCACAATATAGCAGATGCGCCTTACAAACGGTCGTCTCTCATTATATTAAAAAATTGAGACGCGATACGTGTCACACATCTCACATTGGATGACTGTCTGAGCTACTCTGGCACTAATAAGAGTCGCATGTTTAGTGAGGCATGTCTCCGATTATTTTACGCCCTAAGTGAATTTCTGCAGGCTGCTAGCTGCATCCTGTAGCTCACCAGGATTTAACAGCTGCATAGTACCTGCAGAAGCCACATCTTTACATTCACATATAAAGGCGCATATGGATAACACATTGATACATAAGCACAAATCAATTTAATTTATCAATCGAAAGTATTATACATTATATCATTTTGAAGTCGAGAATCTAACACAAAATCATTAATCTTAGTGTTCATTCAAAATGAAATTCTCCCTTTGGATCGATGATTTGTGTTATGAGGAACTCTGCTATCCTCTCTCTGATGTGCTCGAGGCTAAAACCATTCTTATTAATGAAGTCAACATCATAGTCCTGCCATGATATAACAAGAAAATGTATCAGCAAAAGATGAAATACATGTGTAAAAATAAATGACAACAGTAAAGTACATATAAATGGACTTACACTTACATTAGTAAATGGTTGCGATCCAAAGCAGAGCATGTTGATGCAAGCGAAGAAGCCATATGAGTTGCCCAGAGGTTGTTGTTTGACGTGGTATGTAGTATGGTGTTTAAGAACCCGACGTTTGCCTGGTTGGTGTCCTCCGTCCACCTTAACGACAAATGTGTCAAAAGCCCTAAATAGAAACATTATATTCGTACGTTAATGCAAAATTATCATGCAATGAGGAAACGATAACAAAACTAAAGTGGAGAATGAAGTTACTCATTAAGGGCAACCATGACCTCATTGTAATCACGGGTCCCTCGCTTACCAGTAGCTGGATCTGTCAGCCTGTTGGAGTCACAGTATCAGACCTGATTGTGTCTCATTGAAATTGTAAGGAGCACCCAATGATTACCCGTGTTGTACGGGATGATTAACATCTCTTTTTGTCCTTGTAGTAATGCATTGCCTGCACTAGATACTTCACAACTTCAGCTTTCTCTATTTATATTACAGTCATCATCATCAATTGCGGATCAAGATATGCCGGAGAGTCTTTTCCCTTTCTAGTGCGAGTGTCACACATGTAAAATGCATAAGTTAAATTTGTTAGGCACATGTAAAACATCTATTGAGTGTATTGAAGAGGCTAGTTCTGGTGGACT
>VSTD030000834.1:0-14484 GCA_008808055.3 Sporobolus alterniflorus
TTGCAGAGCGAGCACTAAAGCATGTAGATAAGTTGCCAAATTTCTCTGGGATATTTTCCAAGATGGGTGCTCAATGAGCATTGCACACGAAAGTAGGCGAGTTCTATTTAAAATGTGAATTGCAAAGCCCCTTGAAACACAGGCTGCATGACAAATCTGATGCCGAATGGTTCTGGTTCCCAGAACAAACCTTGCCAGCCTTTTCTGACTGCGCTCTGGATGGTTGCCGTAGAGGTATGATTGATTCGAGGAGAACTAAAGTATTGCACGTGTTGTATAGCAGTATATTTCTACCTGTAAACTTGTATGTATTTCCTGATCGGTCAGATTCACAGGGTAGCTCTATTTTTCCTGTGGTATTTCAAACAATAGTTACACATAAGCCCCAAATTTGGGCGGAAGGTGAGAAAAAAAAGTTTTCAGCAAATCAAAATTGTTGTTTGGTGTATTACGTTAGTTTTTGCTACAAGTTTTTTACAGTAGTATGCTTTGATAGACTTGCACGTATTTGGTCTATTTGATCGACTGAAAGATATATGTGTCGAGGTTACTCAACGTGGGTGTCGAGATGGGCGTCGGAACGAGATTTGGAGTCAGGGTGAGTCACTTCACTAGTGTGCACAACCGACGTTGAAGGATGAGTGATCCAAACACACGAGTTTAGAGTGATGCATGCTGTGACTGAGTAGCCGTGATGTTGATGTAGCTTGTGATGGAAAGAGTGATCGTGGGGCGTGCAACGGCCGGCTAGCATAGCTTGTGATTGAGTAGCTGTTGTAGCATCTTCATTGTCTTCCTCACACTATCCTGCCAGGGGTCTACCGTCTTGTCATCGTCTCTGTTGTGTCTACCGTGTTAGCCTTAGCCTGAGCCCAATCCACCATCCATATGGGCATCTATGTGTATTTTGCATGCTCATCTATATGTTGGGGTAAAATATCCCTCTTCAAATCAACATCTATTTTAAATTGGAGAAGAGAGAACCATATATTTTGAATTGCAGCAGGTTGACATCTATTTCTCCCCATGTGAGGCTGACATGATATGTGATGGATATAGAATAATATTTTTATATTGTCCGGACATCCATTTTGCATTGCGCGTGCATTTGCAGCATGCATTTTAGAGGGAGCATTCAAACCTGGATTTGCATGTCGGAAATGCATGTGCCCGGTTGGGCTCAGCCTTATGCATAGCGCAACATGATCATGGTGATATTTGGCAACACTATGACAGGTTGATATTGAACGGGAGAGTCCATAATGAATACCTAGGCTGGCGTGGGTTGACGGACATCCCCCAATCACCAAGTTAATGTGGCATGTTTGTGCCTGTAGGTGAGTGCGCCCGCTTGGACACGTGGTGTTTGGACAGTACACGGGTCGGGTGACAATGCAATGAGGCACACTTCAGGCGTAGCGCGCTCCACGAGTGCAATGCAGGCGATGTGCCACGTGGCTGGTCCAGAACTTGCCTCTATGAAGAGGTAGGTCAAGGGTTACTTAGGTGTGGTGTCACATTTTGTCTTCAGATCTCACTCGGTAGACGAATGAGGTCTTTGGTGCACCTATTGGGATCAAATAGCCGAGGGAAACTCAATCTCTAACACAGAGGAAAAATACGAAGGTGGATTGGAGTGCGCTGGAGAACAATGACTACGAAGGCACCAACAATGCAATGTACGAGGTAATAAATGCACTAGATTCCTCCCTTAGGGGGTCTATTTATAGAGGTGGTTAGGAGATCCAGTAATAATGTTCGAACGACCCCCCCGAACCACCCCGTTCAAACAGAGTGTACAGTCATGGGGGTATTACGGTCATTTCATACTTTCAGTTGCTTTACATGGATCCTATCTCGTGGTAACGCGTGCCCCTTCTGGCCAGGCTTTCACCCGTTGTGCCGTGCCGAGCTTCGACTTGTCAGGACCTTTGCCTCCGTCCATGAGACGCCTGCTCCGCGATGGCCTCTGTCTCCATGAACTCCAGGGGCCTCCGCTGGGATCCAATCCTCGTCATCCTGCTAGAAATTGTGAGATGCGAATGTTCATATGTGAGTTAATGTATGCAGAGGTTTGTTGGCGCCCATAAAATGTTAATTTCATGCGCCAATATGTCGAGTAAATATATAAAATAACTATGTATTCACTTTGTCTACTAACCTAGTTCCACGATTTTAGTGTTTCTTTGATTTTATGAACATAGGTACCAAATTGGAGCATTTCAAGAAATTACAAGGAAATTTGGAATTCCACCAATATAAGTGTCACCCTAGAGGTGTACCTAACACAAGGAGGCAGTGTGCTAAGGCTGCTGACCAGTGGGCGTAGAGGGTGGCTGGCCGGCCAGGTTTTAAGTCAGTTCAGTCCACGGCTTCATGGAGACGTGTCTACATAAGAAGGGGAAGGCCAAGGCGGTGGAAGCCATTCCACCCGGCCGGCCTTCTACGTGGCTAGGCCGGCCAGCCGCCACTTGGCGAGTTATTGCCTCGGCAAAGTCGGTGGAGCTCCCCCACGACCCTTTAAATATCCCCCCTCCGGTGGAAATCAGAACACACACACCACACTTTGGAAATTCCACTTGCAAAGCTCTCATTCTTAGTGTAGTAGTTAGGCATAGCCTTGTAAGGAGAGTGGCGAGGCTCTGAGGGCCGGAGGGCCTCCCGACCTGTCAGGAGCCCTCCTCGTAGCTCGGGCGCGGATGCTCTGTCAGAATCGGGGTCCGACAGGGTTTCTCGGCTCTAGTTTACTCAAGTGCAGAAGCTCTGCCAGAATCCTATGGATTTCAACAGAGTCTTTACTCGAGTACCTTGGGTGAAGTAGGAGTCCTGGCCTATCGGGATCACTCTGTTTCCATGCCTCAGATTTGGATAATTTACATATTATAGTCAGTTAACCAATCACTTCTCTTAGGTTCTTTGTGCATTTACAAATCGTATGGTAGAATCGGATATTGTCTTATTGTATATACAGTCTCGTGTCTGGGGGATCATCTATGTAATGGGACCCAGTGTGGTGACTGTACAGACCCATCGGAGGCCCTTTCCCTGTGATGGCAGCGGAAGGTCCTAGACATAGCCATCGATGAGGTGTCAGGGTATTGTCTATGCATGCGGTGCCCCTGACCGTATGGATTATTGTGGTACTCGTAGGAGTGACAGTCTTGTTAGGGTTTCGTAATCCACCACGTAGCTGGACCAGTACGGTGGGTCCCTCCCTACCTGGCTTCACTATAGCCCCTTCTATGGATTCCTTACTGTGCTATAGGATTGATCAGACGGCCTAAGTCTATCCTTCAAGACAGTCCCAAAGTCTAAGGTACATATATGCAGTTCACACATTTACATATTTGTTGTCTCACTCTTACCTAGATTAGGTGAACCCTTAGCTCATTCTTTAGAGTTGTGGTTCCTCCATGTGTGTGTTCGTTATCTTCCCATAACGTAACCCCTACTAAGTCTAGTAATGTTTGCTACATTTATCCTTGTTCTATTCTATAGATATGATAGAGTTATTACTTCCCTGTGAATTCAATACCCTAGAATACTCCTGGGTCAAGGCTACAATTGACATCTGTATACTTGCAGATTATTCTGTGGCTAAGAAACGCCAACAACGTTGACCATGTCGGGTGGCACCAAGGGAGCCTTTGGTTCGCGGCTTTTGGCCTGTGCCCTCTCACGTCATGCGAGGCTTAATGCGCGTGGTGACGCCAAGGGGCCTTCAACTCGAGGCCTCCAGCCTGTGTCTCCAATAGTAGCCCCTCGCAGGCGAGGTTCAAAGAATCAACCCCAATGAGCCGATCATGTGACTTATTCTCTAAAGTTTCCTAAAAGCGTCACCCTCACGCATTGATGAAGAAGCTCTGAGGACTGATCTTGGTCTTTGGAATGATTTTTGGTTTTGGAGTTGGCGGCCTTTCTTTGGCGCACTGCGGCTCTAAGCGGTCTGTTTACTAGGATTATTGGTTACCGCGCCTCAGCCCATGTGAGCGGTTTCTACTGTGGCTATAAAACTCGCTGATGGATCTCAGGATCGCCCACTTGCTCATTTGTTACTACTGCGCTTGGGTTTTACTTGACTCGCACTTTGTGTTGCCAATATTCGTTACTTTTCGCTCTGGTTGCTAGCTTATTCGCCAAAGGTTATGGCTCACTGCAGTCCTCTTGGCGGAGCTTTTGTTGCTATGGTGGAAATAGAGAATATGGACGAAGCTGCTATTGCGGCTGAGCTGGAGCGTGCATTTGGTGAAAATCCTGCCACATATGATAGTGCAAAACGTGTTACAAGTCTAGACGATGTGGACATTCCGAGCGAGGGTGCTCCAGATAATGAGGAGTTGCATACGTACTATTTCAAATCATCAACCATCACGGTTGGCAAAATTAAGGAAATGGAGGAGAAAGGTTACTTCACGGAGGACGAAGCCCACACACCCGGGGCTGAAACTGTGTCGGAGTCAAACAATGACGAAGCCATGGTGTACAAAGATTTTTTTGTCACCAGTTTGTGCATGCCTCCACATCCGGCTCTGGCTGATATTCTGCTTTATTTCCAGGCGCAACTGCATCATCTGACACCTAACGCCATCGCGTAATTGTTGAAATATTTTTGGTCCGTTGGTAGCTTTGGTGGTGTGCCCTCAGGGAGTTCATTTGCAAAGCGCTATGAGCTGCATTATCAGCCAAAGACTGTCGAAACTCCAGAGGGAAACTAGATCGCGCAGTATGGGTGCTTAAATTTTCATGCCAAAAGAGATGGCAGTCTAAAGTTTAGCCTCAAAATTAAGAACAAGTGGTCGGCGGGATAGACTATATCGTGGTTTTACTTTCGTGTGCCATGCCGGCGTAGCTCCGAGGGTGGCAAAAGTGTATATGCTCACCATTCGTGTATGAACAAATTGGATTTTGCTGTTGGGCCCGAAGTAGAATGCCCGAATGATGATCCCAATGATGCTGCCTTCGTTCGGGCTACAGTTACCATCGAAGGCTGTGATGCTGTTGAGGAGTATGTCGCATGCAAGGTGTATCCATTGGCTGTGGGCTTTGGCTTTGAGAGCGGGGCCGTTGGGATGACTCTTATGTCAAAACTAGAGACTTGCTTGCCCTTGTTCACTGTGGGGACTATTGCTGCGGAGCACATCAATCATTTTTTGGTGGAGGTGGAGACGGATGCTGAAAGGGTGCTAGGAAATTTTGGGCCAAGAGAATACGATGCCTTTGCAGTGGTGAATATCCTGAATGGTGGTCACCTGAACTGAGTTTTTGAAATGATGGGGGTTCCGTACGCTCCCTGCCCTCTTCCTGGCTCTGAAGCCTCTCAAGCGGCTAACAAGAAAAGGAAGGCTGAGGTGTCAAAAAAACTAGTTGCTAAAAAGGCAAAGGCTGGTCCAGGCCGAGCTCCGTCGTCCAAAACGGTGCCTCCTCCGGCTAAAACAAGGTTGGTGAAGAAAGTAGGCATCCTGAAGACTGCCTGGCCGAAGGCCAAACCTGGGTCATGAGGTACGTCAGAAATAGAATTGGCTCTTGCGAAGCCCGTTGGGTGTCTAAAAAGTTTCACATGTTAGATGTAGTGGCTTCTTCTCACGGGCCTCGTGCCATGGGCGTCGCCGTGACTCGTGCTGCTCGAGTGCCAGCCTTCGACAATCTCAGCAATGATTCCTCACTGGATGTTCGCAATACCACTTCACCTAAAAAGATGAGGGAGAAACGCGCATCTCTGCCGCCTTCAGTATTTGGTGAGTTTTTGCTTTGTAGCTTCATGCTTTTTACTGCAGGACCTGATAACTAGTTTTGCAGATCCTACCCAGCTTGCGCCCTCGCTGGATTTGCTGCTGGGGAACCCAGACAAAGACCTAGAATACTGCCTTCATCGTGTAAGTTTTGTTTTGCCCTTGTTTTATTCTTTCGTGCTTGTTGTGATCGATTATTTTACTTCACAGGTGCTCGCGTTGTAAAAAAAGCGGTGTGAGAAGAAAAGGGGCACTCAGCTAGCGCAGATGACCAAAATTTTGGAGCTGGAGGCGGTGACGAAGTCGCAAGCTAAAAATATCGCAGAGCTTGAGGCGACTTGTGTCAATTTAAGGCATAGAAAAGATAAATTGACTGACGGCTACCGAAGGCTAGCAGAGAAACATAAGTCATTTGAGCAAGACATGGCAAAGCTTGCGGGGGCCAATGCTGCTGAGGTCACTAAGCTTTGTGATGATTTGGATTTAGAAACACGCAGCTATACAGAATACCGACAAAATGTGCGGCACCAACTTCATGAGATTCATGACACTGTATCTTCATCCTTTGACAAAGTTGAAGCACAATGTATGCTCTTTCTTGACAAAGGCATAAAGGTGGATGGACTGTTAGACTAGGTTGTTGCAGAGGTAAGAGCAGTGCCGGATACTGTCTAGCGAAGGGACGACAATTTCGATGTCCTAAGCATCGAAGGTGTTCTTAGCATGTTAAATGGTGAAGGATGTTAGGAAATGGGTCAGCTTTGTGAGCTGGTTGGTTCCTGTGACACCATGTCCTTGGAGAATGTTCTAGAAGATGTGCATATGTTGGTGGGCTAGATTGTGCAAAGGTGCTAGAAACCTCATGGCTTGCCAGAGGCTCTACGCAGACTTGAGGCAACTTGTGTCGCGACTGTAAGTGATTTTAATAATTAGGAGTCCATGTTTTGCATTTTTAACCTACTAACAAGATGACCCTTTCAGTTGGAAGCTCCCGATGATGGTGATGATGCAGTCGTGATAGCTAGCACCGAAGGCGGGCCCTCAAAGATCGAAGAGATTATCGAGGATCAAATTCGGGCTGAGAGCCCTTGAAAAGAAGCCAAAGCTGATGTGGATGTTGAAAGTGCTGAGGTGTGAAGGAGTAAAGTTTAATGTCTCAGGACTCATGCTTTTTAAAGATATTTTAGCCCATTTGAGGCTTCGCGCATTTTATGAAATGGAATGAACTTTCTGTCGAGTCAACTTACATTTGTCTTATTGCATTTGTTCACGTGTATTATTTTGTTTCTCTTCGAAGGCTGAAGCACGGTGGCCTATGGGTGGGCAAGTTGTTCTTTCCTATGCGGAGGCATTGCCTCTTATTCCGGTGCCACCGATCAAGAAGGGGAAACGAGGTGCTGAGGATCTGAAAGGGACTAGCGCGGCACGGGCTACACATTCTGCTAGTATTAGAGGTCACAAAGACGGGTCCGCTAAGGTGATGGCCAATCGAGTTTTAGAGAATGTAGAAGTGAGGGCCTCCGATGAGCCCCCGCTCGTAGTTAGGCAATCTTTCAAAGATGGTCGATACTCTCATTCGATCGGAATGGAAGAAATAGAATGGTAGATAATGCTAGAATAGTTTATAGCGAGTGGGGTGGTTGTAAAGGATGAAGTTATAAATATTGACAGTGACTGATATTTACTTGTTATATTCGTCCTTTGGTCTTTATATACTTTTGCACCTTTGTCATTTTCGTGACTCATTCACATTATCTATGATGTGGTATAGTTTTCTGATTGACGATTTGAAAATTTGCATTTGTAGTTGAATTGAAAAGCATCACCTTCATTCGTATTTGTCTCATTGTCAGAGGTAGACCTTCGATGGTTTGGTTGTTCTCTGTGACTTCTTATTCGGTGGAGGCTTTCTTCCATGTTATATGCACAAAAAGATTATGCGCAATGCGCAGTGCGGCTATGTCGGAACCTCACTGCGTGTGGTGCGTTATCTGGCAAGTGTTGTTGGGCCTTGTTTTTGAATCGATGTGTTGCTCTTTAAATTTATGATATGGTACTAGATTTCTATTTACTTATCCTTCAAGCCAAAAAGCGTCGCCCTAGCTTCGTTTGGTCAGTTGGCGGAAGATGAACCTTCAGTGATTTGACAAGCTATCCTTAGCTGGTTTCGGTGTGGTAACGATCTCTGATCTTAGGTTTAGGGGCTTGTTTAATGAAGACGAAAAGCGTCACCCTCGCATTCAAGTGTTAGTTTGGCGAAGCTAGCTTTAGTGAGTTAACAATTCCTGATTTTCGGTTTTCAATATCGCTTTCGTGCGATTTGCCGTTATTGTTTCACATTTGAGAGGAAACCAAAAAGTGTCACCCTCACCTTCAAGCGTTAGTTTGGCGAAGCTGGCTTCGGTGAGCTAACGCTTCCTGATTTTGGGTCCCCTTGCGCATTGAGGTTGCCTCTTTTTGCATCAGAGGTCTTTGATTTGAGCCCCTTGCGTTTTGGGGTTTCATCTTTTTTTATCAGAGGTCTTTGATTTGAGCCCATTGCATTTTGAGGTTGCCTCTTTTTTCATCGGAGATCTTTGATTTGGGCCCCTTGTGTTTTGGGGTTGCCTTTTTTTCATCGGAGGTCTTTGATTCGAGCCCATTGCATTTTTGGATTGCCTCTTTTTTCATCGGAGGTCTTTAATTTGAGCCCCTTCTGTTTTGGGGTTGCCTCTTTTTCCATCAGAGGTCTTTGATTTGAGCCAACGAGTGGAGGTAGCGATAACACCCCTTCGGTCGTGGCTTTAGCTTAGTGAGCGCAATAGCTCTTGTCGAATACGGAGCTAGCGTCGCTAGCGATTTCGATGATGGTGATCACTGTTCCAGGGAAATGAAGCTTATATTAATGCTTCTAAGCTGCGCAGGCTCTACCTCATTAAAAACCTCATGCCCTTGCAGGCCTCCCCCTGAGGAAAAGAGTACGGGTCGCGGTAATTTGAATGTATGAAATGAAATTTACTGACAGAGGATCGTTTATAACTGATGGGTCCGCCTTACAAAAGTGCCTATGGACTCAGCAGAAACATCCCTATTGTTGCTCGAAAACCTGAGGAGCTTCGCCTGCTCTTTAGGGCTTGCTTCGCCTTGGGTGCGCTCTCTTGCGCTCATCTTCAGCTTCGATTGTGTTTTTGAATTTTCCTAGGGTTTCTTCTTGAGATGAAGGTTGCCGTGGCTCATGCTCAACTGTACCTTCCCTAAGGAAATGTACATTCTTATGTCCTGGGGCGAAACCATGCTCAATATTTCTGGCTTCTTTTTGGCTGCCGCACACGATTATGACACCGAAGGTGGCAGGGACCTTGAGGCAAAGGTATGTTGAATGCAAGGTGGCCTCAAAAGTGTTCAGTAGGACTCTCCCGAATATGGCATTGTAGGGGTATAACATATCTATGATGTCGAAGGTTATGTATTCTATGTGTGGGTTTTTGGGGGTGCCAAAGGAAACATGCAGTGTTATTACACCGACGGGCTCGATTCATTTGCCGCCGAAGCTGTAGAGGGGCTTCATCGGTTCTTGCAACTCCTTGTTGTGACCCATTTTCTTGAAGGTAGATGAGAATGGAATTTCTGCTTGGCTGTCGTTGTCGATGAGGATTTTTGCCACATCCCATTGGTCGATGTGAGCGGTGATCTCCATGGCATCGGTGTGAGGGAATGAGGTTAGGCTGACATCTTGAGCAGAGAAGGTTATGAGGATGTGAGACCACTTTGTTTGGGTAATGGGGCCTTTGACGGCTATGTGATTTACTTCTCTATAATAGTCTCGACACTGCCACTTGGTGTCAAAGTCGGTATTAGAGCCTCCAGTAATTGCAAGGATTGTACCGCGGGTTGGGAAAGCTTTGTTTTGTTGCTAGAGTTCTTGGACTTGTGGCAGAGGTGGGTGGTGGATTGGCTTCATTTTTGACTTGAGGGTTGTTTTGCATTGGGTAAGTTATTTGTGGGACTGCTAGGGGATATGTTATCTACGGAGCTGGTGGGGGGTATGTTATTTGTAGAGCTTGTGAAGGCTATGGGTGGCTGGTTGTAGCGTAATGGTACGACTGATAGTATGTCGGAGGTTGAGCTTGATTGGTTTTGTAAGCTTGTGGAGAAAAAGAAGGGTAAGATGGATTGTATTGCTAGTGATGGGGGTTCCAATGCATGGTGTGGTTGATTTCTCTAGGTGCGGACTGTTGTGAAGTGTTTGTGGAGCCTTGATCCGTGTTCCTCTTTGTCTCTAGGTAGATGGGGCAATCTTTGGTGCGATGGTTGTTGTCACTACCGTACTGTGGTACATGCAGTACGGAGGTCTGACTGTGTATGGGCCTCGACCCCTACTGCGGTCTCGGTTCATTGATCCAACCCTTTGACTGTACTAGTTGAATCTCTGATCGGACATCCTCTCCTATGTTTGGTATGAGGGTGCCCCGTAATTCTTCTCCCAATCCTCTGGTGGCTCACCTCCGTTAGAGTCGATGCTATGCACAGGTCTAAGGTAGTTGTGCTGATTGTCATTGTAGCGAGGTCTTGGAGCTTTGTCTGGCTTTGGGATTTTCCTCTCATGCTCAAGTTTACGGAAGTGTTGGATCTCGGATTTGCTGAACTTTGTGAATTGTTCATAGAGCTCTGTCACTGTTTTTTGTAGCTCTCTGACTAGATAGTTGAGTAGAGGTCCCACACGGAGGGCTTCGATGGCCTAGGAAATGACTTGATCATCGGATACTGTGACATCCCAGCCCTTAAAAAGGATGGTTAGTCCTAACCAGGATCATTACAGGGTGCCATTACTAAAGTAACGACGCATAATACATCACATACAAGAAAATTATAAGGAAATGCTATGACAATTGAACTTTATTATAATTTGAGTTTCAAATTTTATTACAGAGTTTTGAGCTAAAGATAGAGAATAAAAACATTTTGCAGAAGCGGGAACACTCGACGAGTCAAGAATGACACCTTGCCCTAGAAATGCTGGCCTTAAGAACGGCTCACGCCGATAGGGAGAGAGAGACACACCTGTAAAACAACAACATGATAAAGCCTGAGCAACTAAAGCTCAGCAAGACCGACCCATCAACATGGCCATAAACAACCGTCTCATAGCACACAAGACTGAAAGGGATAAGCTCTATAACTGTGCCAAACCCACGCTAAGGGTGAGTCCTTACTTTCAAGCTTTAGCTCTAATCAAGACATATCCATTTCTTACTATCATGAGCCAGCTATATTCAAATCATTATTACTAAAAGCTATCATTTAAACTAATCAAGCAAGAATTACAAACAAGTAATTATAGTAAAGCATAAGCATGATTCAATAATAAACATTGTGGCATTAATTAGCTACGTGAAGACTGCCACGAACAAGCGGTTACTCATATCTGAGAGTCACGGTGATTTGAATAGATGTACACCCTACAAGGGGAAACCCGACCAACATGACACGTATGCTTCCCACGCTAGTCCACGTACACCTGGCGTATGCTTTCTATGAGTAATCCTCGTACGTGGCAACCTTTTACGCCGACCCAATAGAGCTGGATAGATTCACTGCTCCTGAGAAAAGTGCTCCCAACTCCACCTCTCAGCCCGGCTGAGCGGTCTGTAGGACCTGCCTTAATTTCTCTCCCAACACAGCCATTGAAGTAGTGTGCTTAAGCGAGACGTCTGTTGATGAGAAAGCTACTAGGCTTACTGGGCCCATATCACTAGCATGCGATCAGTACGTTCAATACTTGCTCGCGGGGGTCAACCCATTGGCCATTAACCGACACAGGCGGGGGATACAACCTTGCAGGTGCCAGCTGGCCAACACCACTTCCCGACCATCCCAACCGATGGTCCTACACTTTCCACCTAATGACCCCGCCCGATCTCAGGTTATCAATTATTAACATAAGCCTTTATCAATTTTATGAGTAAAGCCCTAGAAGCCGAGTGGCCTCCATGCCACTCGATTTCTAC
This sequence comes from Sporobolus alterniflorus, assembly GCA_008808055.3. Lineage (NCBI taxonomy): Eukaryota > Viridiplantae > Streptophyta > Magnoliopsida > Poales > Poaceae > Sporobolus > Sporobolus alterniflorus. Next base: position 11,717 of record VSTD030000834.1, read on the forward strand.
CGATCCCTACAACTATGCCTAACATATTACTAACGTCTTACAACTATAAAAAGGGTAATTAAGGATAATCGGGAAGGTTAATCAATATGTACTATGGTACCATACAACTCCTACCAACTTAATGCACAACCAAAATATAACATAAAGAAAGCTTTAAATTAAAAGATAAAGGCATTGGTTAAATGCACCGGGGCTTGCCTTGATCATAACAATGTTAGCTTCCTCACAACTTGACGCTTGTAGGCCCCCGAAGACTCATTGGACTTGCTCTGCTTGATTTTTATGTCTTCGGCTCCACGTGATCTGCCCGTATATGCAAAAGGTGGTCACAATTAAAATGTGCAATGCATGAGGTGCAAAGTGCAATATGATGAATGTACAGATTTACCCCTAGCATTTTCTTTATTCATTAACAAAGCAATTAAACATTAGAAATTTACTAATATGCATTCTGAGTCTAAACCACTTCTCTGATTTTATATTGGTCCTAAATAGTATGAGGAATCATCCTATCAAGAATGAATGTTTTTAATGCATATTCTATTTACTACACTTTTTTATTACACAAACAAAAATTAAATCATGGAAATTATTTTGAGCAAGAATTAAATATGAGCAATTTTGTACAAGCTAATAAGTATGATGTGCACATGTATACAAAGCTTCGGGATGTTTGCAAGTATAGATATTTTTATACGAATTTAACCTTATTGTGCTTATTTTCAATCTATATAATATATTATTATGAAAGAAAACTGATTTTACAGGGTTATGAAGGACAAAAATTATGGATATTTTTATGGACCTTAGGGATGTTATGGGGGATAAGGTATCCAAAATTTAGCCTAATCTCATGCAGGAATAAATGACAAAAATTCAAACCTTGCACGGATAAGAAATGCACTAGCTGATAACATATGCATCAATTGAATATTCCACTTTGTGAGCTCTGGAGGAATGACATGAGGAGCATTCATGCCAAGGTTTATGAATTTATCATGCACAGAAAAGGAGATATTGATTTATCATTGCTTTCATTCTCTACAATTTGTAGACTAAACGAACAGGAATTAAGGATAGATTCCTGCATGAAAGATGTAGTTCTACATGACTGGATTCTAACCAAATTTATTTCATATTTTTTCGAGTTATATTTTATATGATATGGATTTTCAAAATTTGAGAATGGATAAGTACAAAACCTGAAAAACAGTTTCTTCTTCCTTAGGCATTTCTTCACTGGACGCAAGGTGAGAGCTCGAAGGCGATGAGCTCCGGTTGGGGGCGACGCAGGGACTCGGGGATGTTGGCTCCGATGAGGGAACGGAGCGGCGTGACTCTCTGGGGTGGCCACAGCACGGGGTGACACTGCGGCTCGGCCGGCAGCTAATGACGGAGGCTAGGTGGTCGGGACTTGGCTCGACGGGTAGTGCGGTGGAGGACTAGCTGCGACAACTCGAAGGCCCGTGCGGCGTAGCATCTCAATGGCTCGACAGGAAAATGACCTCCCGGTGGTGGCGGCGTGAGGCACTCCGGGAGGTGCGGCACTAGAACCTCGGCAACAGCAAGGGCACGGAGGGTGCTGCCTGGCTGGCGTTGGAGCTTGGCCTCTGCACCGGCCACTGGAGAGAAAATGGAGGCACGGCTGCGGTCGACCACAACCCCTTTTAAAGCAGTCACGGTGAGGGGGCGTAGCGGTGGGGGTCCTATCTTGGGGTCGTGCCACGCGACAGAGGGGATGGGGAGGGGCCCCAGCCTGACCGGTGGGCGGCGGTGGCTGGCTGCCGGCGGGCGTGCAGGTGGGTGGCGTGCCTCAGCACAGGGCAGGGGAGGGATTGGGGCACCAAAGGGTGGGACCCTGGCACAGTTCCGGCTGGTGCTTAAAACCGGTTCAAGTCTATTCAAACAAATTTGAATTCAAATTAACCCCGTTCAAAATTTGTTCAATCCAAACTGGACCTTTTCGAGCTTGAAAATTTTGATATAAAATATGGTTGTGAAAGGTTTGAAGAAAGGAACCACTTTCTCCATAGAGCTTTTCTCCAGATTCGTGATAGAAATTGAATTAAAAATTTAGGAAGTCAAGGTCTGATTTAAGCTACAGAAAATAAAATAAAATAGCTAGAAATGAAATAAAAATCTAGGAATTTGCATGGATGTATGAAATCCAATTTCAACACTTTTCATGTTGGCAACTTCTTTCAAATCTCCACGGATTTTGAATTAATCAAAAGATTTTTAGGAAAACTGATTTGAATGAATTGTGGTCAGATAGGCTAATTCAAAACCTTATTTCAAATGCACCAGCGCTCCATTTTGGACAAGAGGTGCTCCATAGTGATCTATAAACATTGCATTAGTGAGCTGGGTTCATGCATACACCAACTCTCAATATCAAAGAAGGTATTGAATTTTAAAGAGGGCTAATCGTTAAGCAAAATTTTGGAGACATTCTAAGTCTGAGAATTGAATTGATTAGCTCTGTTTAGACCGTTGAAACATATTTTCTGAACTCCATAATTTTTTTAGATTTGCACACTTGTAGAGCACATCATGGGGAACAAATTCTCTTTTGGGAGCAAGGTCCAATTCGACTCCAATAATTTCCCGAAATTTGTTATCTAAGGCAATCGGTCCACACTAAACAGAATTTGAGACTTCAAATTTGAACTCCTAACTTTGAATTCTGATTTCGAACCTCGATGACTTGATTAACCAAGGCACTTGATGCTTGATTAAGCTTATAATGAAGATAATTAGGGAAAAGC
>VSTD030000835.1:0-14483 GCA_008808055.3 Sporobolus alterniflorus
GAACTCTTTTGGCCGTATGTGTGGAACATTTGATCCTGGGTCATGCATACGATGAGTACTCGGTTTTGGCATAAAAATTGGGTATGACAGATTCTGTATATTATGTATGCGCCAATACATAATCAAGTGCTTGTTCATTCAGACCCAACCGACGTGGGCCTTAATCGACACAAGCGGCGGCTACCACCTTGGAGCTCTGAATTGACAACAGACCACTCAACCTCCTTCTCATACAGTATTCTCTACTTTCCCCTAATTTCCCTATCTGGTCTCAATTTCTGCCAACATCTCCATAAATCCACTTAAACCACATAGAACCTCCAGTGAGTAGGGGGCCCTATCACGAGCGGCAATCAACTACTTGACTTCTACCGATAGCCTACACAACTAAGCATAGCATACTATCGTTATCTTTCTCTCACTGGGGTAAATAAAGTGGATTAGTAAGGGTGTTCTTAGTGCAACTATGGTTTCATTAATCTCCTATACTTAAGTGCATAAGCAAGAACATAAAGGTAAGTACTAAGTATTGTAAAGCGAAAGACTATCCAAGGATAATGCACAGTGCTTGCCTTTGCTTAAGAGAGGAAGAAAGTAAGATATCTTGCACTTCACGAATGTTGACGCCCAAAAGCTCTTGAATGGAATGCAATGCACGACATAAAGATTAAACGACACAGTTAGGACAAGGAGGGGTAGCTCAATATGACTCTTAGATTTTAGAGATTACCAGATTAACTAATGCAACTTAATGAACTTGCCTTATTAAGTTTCATTCCTTAGGTATTTAACAGAATAATGCAATTTCATAGAATTAAATGGTTCGGGACTCACTAACGACGTGAGTTGAAGGGGTCACTTAGGTTTGGGGTCAGACCATCTTGACACCACTAATGACAAGGCATAAGTGTGTTCTTCAGGTTTAAAAGGAGCTACTAAGGTGGTCATGGTAAAACCTTGACATGATTAAGTGAGATGACCTTAATTACTTAAGGCTCAAACTAATCAAGGTGAAAAATGTAATGAACATGGTCAATTCTCATGAACAGGGGTACTAGCAAGTTTGCTAAGATGAGATAGATCAGAAAGGAATTTGGATCAAATTTCATGAGTTTTGGAGCTCTAGATAAATAATTTTATTTCACAGATTATGTTTGAATTCAAATAATAGAATTGAATTTATCTTTTATCGAGTTTATTTGAATTACTACAATTTTATGAAGTTTGAACCACATTTGAAATGAATTTGAATTAAATTGGAATTGAATGGTAAAGGACACTATTGCACTTGGCCTGCTCCTAGCGAGGCCGAACTAACTAGGCCGGCCAATCTAGGCTTCAAGTCCCAAGACTGAAAAATAGGGGAGGTCATGCACCCATTGTGTGCCGATGGCGTCCGGCCGAATACGGCGGAGCTCGTCGATGAGGTGGGGCAGGGAGTGGTCGATGAGTAGACCAGGGGCGGGAGGAATCGATCTGGTGGTGGTGGGGAATAGTGGCTAACTGGGAAAGCTTTGCGACAGCAAAGGCGGCGGACTGGTGGGGAGCTGTCGGTGCTAGGACGGACAAGAGGTCGAGGAACTCATTGGTGTGGTCGGAGAGGCCCTCGGCGTCGCCCTGGTGCTCGCGGTGGATGCGATGGGGCTGGAGGATGGTCGGAGCATCTCGACGACGGGAGGCACTCACGGCAGAAGAGGAATACAATGATCAGCTCGAGTTGATGGTCAGGGAAGCCGTTGAAGGGGTCATAGAGCAACGTGGAGCTCCGGCGGAGGTCACAGCGATGGAGGCTGGACTGAAGGTGGCCAGAGACACGCTGTCCATGATGAGCTCACTGCTACGACTCATTGGCTGTAGATATACTGTAGCAGCTACAGTAACACTAGGTGTGTTACGGGAGCATACATAGATGATGTGGTCATCAAGATTTGGAAAGATGAGGGACTCATCTCTGACCTGGCAGAGACCTTCGATAACCCGAGGGAATTCAAAATGAAGCTGAACCGTAATAAGTGCACATTCAGTGTGCCTTCAGGAAAACTACTCGAGTATATAGTCTCCCATCTTGGTATTGACCCTAACCCAGAGAAGGTGTCAGCTATCACTAAAATGAAGCCGCCCGAGAGCCTCCATGATGTCCAAAATTTGACGTGGTGCATGGCTGCCCTGAGTAGGTTCATCTCGCGACTCAGCGTCAGGGGACTCCCTTTCTTTAAGCTCCTAAAAAAATAGGACAAGTTCCAGTGGACTCAGGAGGCACAAGAGGCCTTTGATGACTTGAAGAAGTATTCGACTCCCCCACCCACCTTGGTGGCTCTGGAACCACAAGAAAACTTGCAGATCCACATATCAACTACAAGAAATGTGGTCAGTACAACTATCATCATCAAACGGGGGGAGTTGGACACTAATTGCAAGATCCAGTGTCTAGTTTATTTCATCAGCGAAGTGATGAGTGACTCCAAAACTCAGTACTTTCACATCCTGAAGTTGACCTATGCATTGCTAATCACACCCCACAAGCTATCCCATTATTTTCAGGCACATCAGATTGAGGTCCATACCTCATCAATTCTGGGTGAGATACTAAACAACAGGGAGGCAATCGGGAAAATTGCTAAATGGGCCATTGAGTTGTCTATGAACGACATCGTCAACAAGCCAAGAACAGTGATCAAGGCTCAAGCTCTAAGTGACTTCATGGCCAAGTGGACAGAGACTCAAGCACCCCAAAGAAAGAGAGCTGGAATATTGGACCATAAACATCGATGGGTCCTTGCAACTTCAAGTTATAGGAGCTGGAATTTTGGTAACATCTCATAAAGGGGAAAGTTTCAAATATGTCTTGCAAATGCATTTTCCAACATCTAACCATGCAGTCGAGTATGAAGCATTGCTTCATGGTCTAAGGATCGCTAACGCACTTGGCATCCACCAACTCAAGGTTCTCGGGGACTCATTGCTCATTGTCAACTAGTCCAACAAGGAGTGGTCATGTGGATGACAAAATGCTATTATACTGCCAGGAGCTCCACAAGTTATAAAACAATTTCGATGGTCTCGAGTACCTAAATATTTTGCGAGGGAAAAATGAGGTCGCAGATGAGTTAGCCGAGCTTGGTTCCAATCGGGCTATGGTTCCCACAGGGGCCTTTTTGCAGGACCTTCATGAGCCAAGCATCTCAAAAGCATTAGCTAAAGCCAGCAAGGTGGCTAAGTCATCCCAGGAGACTCCACCACCGATTGAGAGCATATCTGAGTCACCTGAAGTCACAGAAATTAACTCAGGTTGGCGTACCCATTCATGGTATATCTCATGACAGGGGCCTTGCTAGAGGACAAGGATGAATGTGAAGGATTGCATCGTCGGGCGTGAAATTACACTCTACTAATTGATGAGCTATTTTGGTTAAGCGCTAATGGCACTCTGATGAAATGCATTACTCCAAATGAAGGATGTGCCATTTGGCAGGACATCCATGTAGGGATTTGTGGCAGTCATGTAGGTGCAACACCGCTTGTAGGGAAGACATACCAGCAGGAATTCTTTTGGCCCACTCCCGCATCTGACGCTGACTCCCTAGTTTGTCGGTGTGAAGGATGCCAGTTTTTCGCTCGCCAGAAACACATGTCGTCTCATCAATTGTAGACCATACCAATTACCTAGTGTTTCTCAACATGGGGGCTAGATCTGGTAGGTGTCTTTAAGAAAGCCAAAGTTGGATTCACACACATCTTCGTAGCAGTAGATAAATTCACAAAGTGGATCGAAGTAAAGCCTATCACCTCAATCACAGCGGCCAAGGCAGTGGAATTTATCAAAGAGATCATGTACACGTTTGGCGTACCCAACAACATTATCACCGATAATGGGACTCAGTTCACTGCAAGGGAGTTCAAAGACTTTTGCATGGACTTGGGCATTAAGATTAACTATGCTTCAGTGTCACACCCGTAGAGCAATGGTTAAGTGGAGTGCTCTAATGGCATGATCATTCAGGGTTTAAAGCCCATAATATTTGATAGGCTAAAGCCTAACGCTAGAAAATGGGTCAAGGAGTTGCCATCAGTATTGTGGGCCCTATGTACCACCTTGAGTCGAGCCACAGGCCACACAACATTTTCATTGGTTTATGGATCTGAGGCAATGTTACCCACAGAAGTGGAGCACATGTCCTTCCATGTGCAACAGTTCAATGAAGAGCAGTTGGACGACTCTCGAGTCAACAATTTAACCAAGTTGGAGGAATTATGTGAAACTGCGGTCATTCAGTCATCAAAACACGAACAAGGCATGAGGCGATATCATGTGTGAAACGTTAGTTCACACTTCTTTCATGTTGGGGATTTTGTGGTACAAAAGATTCAAATGACTAAAGATCATGCAATAGTTGAAGTGACTCGGGCCTGGCTCATACAGACTACAACGAGAGGATGACTCTGAAGTTCCAAACTTTATGTACATTTTTTTATTATCGCATACTGCATTGGCACATGTGACCAGTACTTCAGTCGAGGGGCTGCATTATGTATTCATATATGTTTCTTGTAATGAAATATTATTTCTATGCAACAACATATGTACCTCAGTTGTGAAAGACTTTGCATTGCCAGGCTAGATGACTACAACATCTTATAGCTCGGACACTTAGTCAGAAGAAGACTGGGAGGGACGCATGACTCGATCAGTGTTCAAAATCTCAGTATCTCATAGATTCGCATGCTCAAGAAGTCAAGCCATGCGCCACGTGACCAATGAGCACTTAGCCTGGCTTGATCTGAGAGAATCCCGAGTATCCGAAGGGACTAGGTAACCCTGCAACTTAGGCAGATCAAGGTCTTCGAATGCCTAGTCAGGTGAGCCAAGGCTCTATACCATGTGACCATGGCACTAAGAACTGATCACACCTGGGAAAATTCCTTAGCTCAACAAACTGAGCAAGGTCCCATCAAGGTCATAAAAGGCTTTGAATGCTCTATGAACTCAGTGCATGACGACCACAGTCTTGAGCATTAAGCTGGGAACCACTCAGTGAAAAATCCAGATTGCCTGACCGGACTAGTACTTGCGACTCTTGTACAGGATGGCTTCCAATGTCTGAGTCCACGAGGCTATACAGACACTAAGTCCAGGCAATTAGGAGGGCAAAATCCTTGTCGATAAACTGCATAAGGTGCGAAACATTGATCTGGCATGACTCTAAGTTCATGGTAAGACGAGTCAAGAACTCACGCATGAGAGAATTCAATCAGGCAATATTTGTTTCCATTCGTGATAATAAGATTAGATGGAGGAAAGTACCCAAAATGATAAGTTCATGGTAAGACGAGTCAATAACTCACGTGGGAAAGAAATCAGTTGGACAATATTAATTTCCATTCATGATAACATGATTACATGGAGAAGGTTCTCAAAATATTTACAAGCATCGCCTAAGGGGCTACCCTAGGACACATCTACTGGGAGCATATCTACAATATGCTCCGCCATCACAGCACAGTCCTGGATTAGTTTCAAGGCTTCATCATCGCTGCAGGTAACGGCAAAGCCCTCACTCGTCGTGTCCAAGTTGGCACGGGGGTATAGGGACTTCAGGATCCCAAGAGTTAGACTCGCTGATTGCTTCATGTTGACGAGGATAATCTCTCAAGATCTAGTTGGCAGGCTGTCCAACATCTAAGGAGCTCGCAAGGTGGTAGAGGAGTCGCTCGGGTAGAAAAATGCAATCGCGTTTTCCACCATCGCCTTTATGGCATTAAGTTCTACATCAGACTCTGTAGGTTGAAACAAGGGTTAATCATGGAGATACATTAAGCACAAACCAAGGATGAGGCAACCAAGGAAGCTTACTTTCTAGCTTGCTGGTTAGTTGGGCATTTTAACCCCTGAAGTCATCATTCGCCTCAGTAGTGTGCTCCAGGCAGAGTTCCCTAGCTCGAAGCTCATACAACCCATCCATGACCTTGCTGTCTAGATGTTTGATGTTTTCCTCGAGGACTGGGATTTGAGCGGCAAATGTGCTGACCGAAATCTTAAGATCGCCGTTTGTGTGAGTGAGAGTCTCAACTTCAGTCTGTGTAGTCTCTCGGGCAGCCTTCTCTTTTGCCAGCTCTTCTTTCAGGTCAGCAAAGGCTTTGGCAGTTGAGTCTAGGTCTCTAGGAATCATGCCAAGAGTGGATAGCTGCTCCATGAATGCTGCATGGATAACACAATTTCAGCTCAGAACTAAGTTCAAGCATGATTCAACCAAAAGGGGATTGAGAGAGTATGAACCATTCTTGGCTCAGATCTCTTCGGCCAATTGAGCTTCGATCTCCTGGTTATGGTCCAGAAGCACCTCGTTCAGTTCACACCTCTTTCAACTCGTCCTTGAAGGTTTGAGTTTCAGCAAGTCTTTTTATCGCAACTCTCATGAATTGATCCTTCGAGCGAGAGTGCTCCACCAGATTATGAGTGACGAAGGGGAGTAAATACTAGACAAGAATAACTACAAAGAGTAAGATGAAAAGTGCTTATGTTAAGCCGAGTCGAGGTAGACTCTAGGTCATTTTAGAGCGCGTCCATGTTCGTGCGGTCTTTTTTGTTATCTACCACTGTTGTGACGAATCTGCCAATGTTGAACCCAGCTTTGATGAACTCTGGGTCCTTGGTGAGAGACTCTTCAACCTGTGCATACCACCACAAGGATTTGCCCGCTTGAGGCACGGAGGACTCACCAGCAAGGGAAGGGCCACCAATGGTCCCAAGTCCAAAGGTCCAGGGACTTGACGGCACAGTCTTGCGGGTTTCAGTCTGTTTTGGGCTGGCAGATTTTTGACTCGAGGCGGCCTTTGGAGGAGGAGGCAGAGCACCACCAGCATCAGGGGAGCTTTGCGCACCACTTGGGCACGGGAGCTTTGAGTACTCTGGTGTTGTCTTCTCAGTGCCAGAAGTCGGGGGCTTGTTAGCCTTCGGAGACTCGCCACCCATTTGTACATCTTGCACGGAGGCGTCTGGGTTAATGTCTCGAGGCACCCTGCAGAAGAAAATATAAGTTAGAACTTGCTTGAACATAAAAGGAGTCACAGTTGGACATACCTATTTGACCAGTGAATTGGGATTGTCTTCCGGGTACTAGAAGGAGGAGTCAGGGCAGAAGAAGCCTTAGGAGTGGGTTCCTTAATTTTGATTCTGCCTGTTGATTTGCCCGCGGCCTTCTTGGTCTTCTTCTGGGGAGTCGGAGTAGCAACGATTTTGCGCTTCCCCGCCTGGGTCTTTGACGCTCTGGCACTGGCTCCGGCTGACTGGGTTGAGACAAGGATTCTTGGGATCGGTATGTCGCCTTCAAATCCGGGGATAGGGGAAATAAAATTGTCCAAGGCCTACATCCAGATACACCAGGAATTAGATCTCAAGAAAAAGATATTGAATTAAAAGAAGGGCGCCTTACCGGGTCCCTTTCCACTCCAATATGGTAAGTGCACACCTGCTCATCAGTCGGCTAGCTACTGATGTTTTGGAACATCTCATCCAAGAGCTTCATGGGATGATCCAACATAATTTTCTTGATGGTTTCCCGAGTCAGATCTTGAGCACCGTTGTACTCCCACCCCGGATGGACTTGTTACTTCAGGGGAATCACTCAGTAGGCTAGCCAGTGGGCAGCCACGCAGACTCCCATTAGACTGTGTTCTCTCAGGGCATTGATTTTATTGGTTAAAGCAGCCACATGGGGGAGTTCAGTAGGAGTCCACTCTTCGTGCCAAGTTCCCTGATACTCAGGGAGTCGGCCCATGAAAGAGGGGAGGTTGGGCTCATGGTTTTTTCAATAAAACCAAGTCATGTGCCATCCCCGGAGAGAAATTTTCATCGAAAGGTCAAGGAAGCCACTAAGACGGTGAGTCTGGAGTCCAATGCCTTTGATAACCTTTCAGTTACTGGTGTTTGGTTGATATTTCAGTAAGAAATAGTTCTTAAATAGAGGAAAATTTGGAGGAATCCCTAAGAAGACCTCACAGAGATGGACAAAGACTGAAATTTGAAGAATCGAGTTAGGGTTCAGATGGACTAACTCAATCTGTTAGTGCTGAAGGAGTCCGTGAAGGACGTTGCATGTAGGAAGCCCGAATCCCCGCTGAAAGGAGGAAAACACCATGATTTCCTTAATGTTGGGTGTCAGGATATCCTCCCCTGCGGCAGGCCACCACTGAAGCACAACGCGATCCGGGAGAAACTGATTCTCAACTAATTTGAGAATCTTGCTTTCATCCACGGTGGATTGTTGGAACATGTGCAGATGGGAAGCCGCCATGGGAGGGGAAGGAGAATCTACAGTGGAGGATTGAGGCAAGCACCGGAGGAGAAAGAGCGCAGAGGGTGAGGAGCGCAAGGAAAGGGGAAGAAATGGCGGTGGTAGAGAAAGTGACTCAGGGTTCTGAAATAGACCCCTTTTTATAACAGAAGCGATGATGAGGGGCACATAACTATCCATTTAATTGCACCAAGATTTTTGGGATGGCGGAAAGATAAGCTCCAACGGTAAAAAAAAGATGTGTAACCTCATTTTATTATGACAAAGGGAATTATAATCTGGAAAATCTGACCACAGAGGGCCGGGTCAAGAAAAGGAGTCAGGATTTGAAGTAATAGCTAAATTGACTTCCGAATCAATTCTAGGAGAGATTTGATATGGGAATCGGGGGCTACACCTACTTGGTGCACCTATATGCATTTTATTAACTTGATGGGACTCGGTAAGTGATGTTTAGCACTCGGCCAGAGCCAATTAGCACTGAACAAGTTATTCTAGACAGAAAGAGCACTCAGCAACTTCACTTAAAGAGGAGGGTCTGAACCATCAAGACAAAAACTCGCTTGCCTAGCACTCGGTGGCTGCTAACGAGGTTTGGTACCATGGGTACCAAGTCTCCTAGACTCAGAAGAGAGGAATAGGGGGGCCTACCATGAGTCAGCCCACTCGACCAAAGGATCTGAGCCAGGAGGCACACAACCGAGGTGGTTTAACGATAATCGTTAGATAAATCTCATAAAATAGGCAAGTATAGATAGAGTCTTGCTCAGGTACAACTATAACCGACTCAAACCAACCTTGTAAACCCTACCCCCTTAACCTATAAATGGAGGGGTAGAGGGGGACTCGACCTAATGAATCATAATACACTAATGCGCACAGGACATAGGGTTTTTATCCTCACAGATGCCTGATTCTGTATAAACCCTCGTCTCCCTAGTGTGTCATTGTTCTTCACATCTATGAGCATCCCTACTCTCAAATCTACTCATAAACCACGACATTTAGTGTGATTCTGTTGACATGCAAGGTGTCCACATCATCCACAAATTGTCAACTATCACATCATCCACCAATTGCCAAATCACCACTACATAATGCCACATAATCTTACAAAGTGTAAAAACTTTAAAAAGATTGATCTCACTCATATTGTATCCATTTTAAATTTCATTTTCATCGTCGTGTTCTACACAATGAGATGAACAAAACTAGATACATTTTGCATATATTTGGAAGAATTTATAAATCAACTTAATTTGCTTTATTTTTGCATATGTTTATATTTACAATAGGACAAGAGTTATGAGATGCACGTGTTGGGTCGTGGACCAAATTTTTTTGTTGGGCCAAGTTTAACACAGTGAGCAGTGAGTGAAAATTTTATTTTCTTCTATGTTTTCAATTTTGGTGTTGTTTTCTTTATACTTCTTTGATCTACGTTTATTTTAAGCTAAAAAAGACTCATCATCATTTTATAATTTAAAATTTTGTCATACAATCTGGTAGCACCACGGGGGAGCCAAAGGACAGTCTAAGCATGTTCATAAATCACACTACGGAACTCATAAGCATCAACAAAACAACCGATCATCACTTGAACGTACTGAATAAATTTACTTTTTGTCGATGCTATGAAATCCTCTACTCGTATCAAGAATCGAACAGTCATAGCTGGGCATACAGACAAAAGCATGTGACAGATAGTCTTACTGACAAAAGGATGTAACAGATGGCTATCTGCAGGCTTAATCACTCCACATTGCGGGCCAATCGACCATCACAATTCTGGAACAGGCAGTTCTAACAAACAATTCTGGAACAGCAAGCTAAACCAACGCACGTAGAGGAAACCAACACATCCATGAACAAGCAGTGGGAATCAACCGTTCCATCAAACATTTATGCAAGCAAGCAAGCAATCCTAGGTGGGGGCACCAGTAGACCCTCTGGACAGAGTCAGACGGGCAGGCGGTGGTGTTGAGGGTTAGGGCCAGCATCGGGCGGGCAGGCGGTGGTGTCAAGGGCCGAAAGTGGGCGGCAGTGATGCAGTCGGGAAGTCGGTGGCGTGGTTGAGGGGTTCGCCGATGACGTTGAGGACGAGGTGGCGGCGTGCTTTGAGGCTGGGTCGAGGACGGCAGGCGGTGGTGGTGCGGCGGTGTCCGGGGTGACAGAAGAGCGAGCGCTTGGTGGTTTTGAAAATTTGCTAAGTGTTGCGAGAGAAAGCGCACAGGGCCTGAAATTTTAGGGCACGGGCACCCATTGTGAGACGCGCTTGTATTACGCATGTCTCCCTTTTCCTCATATGGGAGATGCGCATAATATGTGTGTGTCTCACATTTCATTGAAAAGGGAGATGAGCTTGTAGCAGCGCAACTCACATTTGATCCAAAAGCGAGACATGTGATATACGGACGCGTCTCCTTTCATCTTGAGTCATCCATCACCATTTCAAAGTTTAGTCCCACATTGCCTATTATCTCTCTTATCCACCCGCTTTTAATCCCACGATGTACAATTGGAATGAAGAACTATAACAACTTAGGCTCCTCTCTTTCTTCTTCCTCTCTCGTTCGGATATCATGGCACGAGTGCCCACGTGTCATGCCTACGCGAGGGGAAGAAGACAGGGGAGAAGATTCTGTTGGTTGTCTTTTTGTGCTGTTAACTAAAAGGGAGACACTCGTTGTAGGGGCACGTCTCCCTTTATCTCAGATATTCGTTTTTGTGTAGATATTCATTTTTATGCAGTTAAGTAAAAGGGAGACGTGCCCCCATAATGCGTGACTCCCTTTGCCTTAGATGCGAGATGCGCATCTCCTTTTCCCCCAGATGTGAGACTCATCTAATTAGCGCACGTCTTCTTTAAACTTCTCGTCCCCGCATGGTACCAACAACATACTACCAGTTTCAAGATATCTAACAGCTTACTGCTCCACATGGTCCTTCTTTTGCATGCAACCTGTGCCCGTTGGCAACCCACTGGCATGCGGTTGCGGGCAGAAGGAGGATCCTGTGGAGAAGATTCTGTTAATGATCTTTTAATGCAATTAAGTAAAAGGGAGGCGCGCCCCCATAACGTGCATTTCCCTTTGCCTTAGATGCGAGTTGCACGTATTTTGAGCGCGTCTCCCTTTGCTTAGGATGTGATACACGCCCAATTAACACATGCCTCCCTTTTTTCTTCATCAGAAACTGAACATTTGCTAGACTCAGTATAGTGTTCATCAGAAACTGAACACAAGGCTTCAGAAACTACACACACTTCAGAAGCAGAACCAGGACATCAAATGACTATATTTTTACACATTGAGCATATTTCACACCAATGACCAATGAAAGTCAATTTTTCACACAAATGGCCATATTTTCATACATTGAGAATATTTCAAACAAATATCAAGTAAAATCAATTTTTCACACAAATGACCATATTTTCACACAATGAGCATATTTTACACAATCATTTTGCTACTTTCCATTGCAATCTTGGTTTTTTGAAATTCTTGACTTTTTCATGGTCGTCGTTGCGCAAGTATGGAGCTTCTTTGGCCGATGGTATTCTTGGCTTGACCATCCAGGTGACGAAAGGAGGAATCTCATCAAATTGATCAAACTCTTCATCATCGATGACATTTTTTACTCTGATGATTCATCGTTTTCTAGGTATAACCACCTTAAGTCTTTTGTTTGTTGTGTTTGTAACATAGAACACTTGAGCAACGTGTTTTGCTAACACGAAAAGCTTTGACTTATATCACTAATGAACCCATACCCATTTTTTATAACACCCTTAATTGCATCAACCCAGTTGCAACGAAAAAGAGGAATCTTAAAACCGTGAAAGTCGAGCTCCCAAATCTCTTGTATTTGACCATAGTACATGCTATTGTCTAGGCCTGTAACATCATAAGCATCAACACGTACACCACTATTCTGATACATGCTTTTCTTACCTTGTTGTTCGGTGTATAACATGTATCCATTTATTTTGTACCCTTGAAATGTCACAACGGTGAATATAGAGTCACGAGCCAACTTTTTTAGGTATTCCCTTATATGAGTATCCGATTAAGAAATCTGATCCCAGGGCTAGCCAATGAATTTTCTCATGTGTTCATTTGCTAACCATGATTCATTGAGCTCAGGATTGTCTCTAAGCAACACCTCCTAGTGCTCATCCAAGTAATCAGTCACAATGGACATCTGTTGCAACACATGGAAATGAGCGCGATGAAATAAATTTGGTGAAAGTGCATATAGGCCCTCGTGTGAGTTTTGGATGAGTGGTGACAACCCATTAGAGAGCTAATCATTTGAATGAGTTTGAATATAGGAATTTCCCATATAACGATTATGCTTATCCATCCAAAAAGGGAAAAATGAAAAGATAGTGTCCAAATGGATCAAGGCTTATCCATCCAAGAAGGATGCGAAGATGATTTGATGGAAGTGCCAAAGTGCTCAAAATTCCTATTGTAATCTTTCTGTCCAGTCTAGACTAGCCCGGATCCAAGTGGACTAGACCAGGCCAAAGGCAAAAATCATCTCTGTTCCAACCAGACTAGCCCGGGCCCAAGCCGGACTAGTCTGGGTTAACCTCAGTTTCACTTCTGGACCAACCGGACTAGTCCGGGCCCTAGCCGAACTAGTCCGGGTTAACCCCTATCTTTCCTCTCGACAAACCAAACTTGTCTAGGTTCTATCTAGATTAGTCCAGGTTATCTAGAACCTTACCGTACCTAACCCGGACCCATCCGGATAAGTTCGGGTCATCCAGATTAACCTAGCTAGGGTTATTCAGAGTAGTCTGGCCCTTTTCTGGACTAGTCCGGGTTAACCAAAAACTCGACTCTGCCTTTGCCAGACTAGTCCGACCCCTATCTAGACTATTCTGGGTCAGCCTATCCGTTACCCTTTGAAATTCAAAAAGATTCCATCTGGACTAGTCCAGCCCTCGAGTGGACTAGTTTGGGTCTCTGACACCCTAATGGTAACTTCTGTGTGAGGGGGTATAAAAGGACTCCCTCACCTCTTTTGGACGTTTGCCCACTCCCAACTTTGAAATAGCACTTCATTCTTTAGCAAAGAGCTCCTCTCATCCTCTCTCTCACTCAATTCACTCATCCTTGAGTTCGAGAGAGATCATTCGAGCTAATATTTGATTGAGCCACTTGATTCCAAGCAAGAGCACTTCGGCATCTTCATCAACGACCTCAATCACATTTGTTACTCTTGAAGATCCATCCCCTAGATGGCTAGGCATTGCCTGGGAACTCCCACGTGTGTGGTTGAGTCTTGGGAAATTTGTATTACCCTCATCTTGGGGATTGATAGTGAAGAGCCAAACTTGATCTTAGTAATTGTTCGAAGAGGTTTAAGGGTTGAGAGCAATCTGACCCTTTGTGGGCACCTCAACGGAGACGTAAGTGCCTTTCTGGCACTGAACTTCGGGAAGAAATCCTTGTCTCTTGTCTCCTGCATTATTTACTTCCATAAGTTCTTGTTCTTGTATTGCTTATCTAGGGTTGCTTATCTTGCTTAAGTGAAACTACTTGTCTAGACCTAGCTCCTAAATTTACCCTTCTTCCTACTTGTTCTCCTAGGTCTTATTTGCTTATCCCTAGTTGGAATCATAATAGAATAGAGTTTTTATTTGCCGATCTATCTTTCCGATGTGCTAGGTCAGACTTGTCCGTGAATATCTGGACTAGTCTGCCCCATCCGGACTTGTCCACCCCCAATCAGACTAGTCCATGTTTTTTGGACTAACGGTTTAAATTAGTCATGTTTTAGGTTAATTGCCTATTCACCCCCTCCCTCTAGGAAACTTTCAATTGGTATGAGAGCCAAACTCTCCATCAACGAGTTTAACCGCTCGGAGAGAAGATGTCTAAAGTCGAATAAATTGAAGAGGAAATTCCCATGACCAATGAGGGAGGATCCGGACAAGTACCTCCACCTAGTGGTGGTGGGAATGGCACCAAACCCTCTACTCCAACGGGGTCCAAGGCTGACCAACTTGCCTCCGTGTTGAAGGTGCTCAAGCTTGAACAAAAGATTGCCAAGCTCAAGAAGAAGCTAAAGAGCAAGAATCTAAAAGGATAAGAAGTGTCTTATTCATCCTCAAACAAAGAAGTGAATGACTCCTCCTCCGATGATGACGATGAGAGCACTAAAGCCAAGGCAATG
>VSTD030000836.1:0-14483 GCA_008808055.3 Sporobolus alterniflorus
GTAAGCAATAAAAAAATGGTGAAACAAAATATAGATACATAAAACAATGATGTCTTATATCTTCATGATTGACTACGTACTGCCCACATGTCATAAGGTGCTCACACATGTAATACTCGCAATGGAGAGAAACCAATGTTTGCTGGGCACACTTGAAGTCGTATTTGACTGACAAGTGTTTCCTGTTCGGTGGGTATTCACCATTATTGAGCTTTTCAATGTAGTACATTCAGGCACTATTTACAAATGCAACCATATAGATAGTATATAACTATATATGCATAATTTGCTAGTACTTCAATAACATAATTTGCCAGTTAAACTTACTTCTGTAAAATTTTGATGAAATCTTTGAATTGGTACTGAGGCGTGTTCGCGGAGTCCAAACATATCGCTATACCAACACTTGGGGTCATGAACTAAACAACATAATGCCGAGTGCATTCACGATCACAGTTATTTTATTAAGTTCACGATAAATAGTTATATTTCAATGCACAACTAAAAGTACCAGTGAAACTTACTGAAAAAAGTATGAAATCTTTATAATTTTCTTGCCTCCTTTCTCAAATGCATGCATTGCCCTAGCAATGTACAATGATACCTGCGTCCTTGCGTTCTTGCTCATATTCGCAACTTATTTATTGAACTCCTTCATTATCATGTCCTTGTACATCTCTGATTCCTTCCTCAAGTTGACGGTGTGGCTTGCATGATTGACACATGTCGGATCAAGGATCCCAATCATGCTCTGGTCCCCTAATTTTATATTGTCCATGAATTGCATCATACGTAAAAAGATATCATACCAAGAAAATGTATTAAGAAAGTAAAATCAAACGATGTATTGGGCAAGTTAAAAGAGCAAGAATGAACTTACAAGAAAAAGGCGATAAAGAGGTTCATGTCGAGCCACTTCTAGTGGAACATGAAGCACAAGTCTTCAAAATCAATAGATCCAATTGTAGCTCCACTATAGAAGGCGTTTCTAGGGTTTTCAAATGTGATGTTCATCACACCCAATAAACTCATCGTCATGTACTAGTTATGGAGTCGCCTGAGTGGAAAAATTCTTTTGGAAAGTTGTGCGCTCGTTAAGAATGTCTTACCAAACATAAACTTCTCAGGAATATGTTCCTTCATGAAGATCGGATCATGTGGTCTCACTAATAGTTTTTCTCGATTATAAGCTTCACCATCTTCTTCGTATGACTCAATTTCGCATGCCCTCATATATGTTTCTGCATGCTGTGCCGGTGCAGATATTACAGAGCTAGTTCCTAGTGAACTCTTCAGATTCTTCATTGCCGCAAAGAAATGGTCCGTTGGATCTAAACGAGTCTTTATTTTGTAGAGGGGTAGGTCCTCATGGATTGTGTCATAAGGAGATGACGAGGGCTGGGACATAACCTGTATAAGTGAAGCTTCCATGTCCTTCGGGGCTTCTGTCTCAGTAGGAGGAGATGACGGTTGCAGAGCTTCCTTAGCCTTTGGAGTTGGAGACGACCGAAGTGGCTGTTGCGAAGCTTCCTTATCCTTTAAAGACGATTGAAGTGGTTGTTGCAGAGCTTCTTGCTCAGTATGAAGAGATGGCAGTTGCTGAGCGACATGTTGACCAGAAGGAGTGGCAAGTGCATGTTCCGTAGGTGATGACGTCGGTGTTTGGCTTAACAGTATACGCTACTTCTGTGGTGATATCAGCCCATCTAAGAAAATTATGTGCTAGTTCCACAATATGAATTGATTAACAGTCTGTCCAGGCTCCTTGACGCCATTAGCCACGACATGGTCTAGTGGATAATCAATATATCCCATGTCAGTGATCCCTCGAACCAAAACCTTAGTATATTCTGTCGGGATGGGATTGTTGTGGAAACTACGTCCCGACATCATCACATCAATCACAATCTCTTTTGTTTTGTTTCCCACTCTACCGAAGAGAATGTAAAGGCGACAAGTGATACCGGTCTACTTAAGCAGCCGCCACCAATAATCGACTCCATTTATAGTACCGACTGGCTACAAGTCTGTATCCCACGCCGATTATTTTAGATATCGGTTACAGTTACCAACCGACACCATAAATCGATTTTTAGTAGGGAAGGCACTGAATAAAACAACCAAGTTCCGTGGATACCCAAGCGGAGGTCCAGGTGTGTAACCGGAGGTCATAATTATATTAACATAATATTAGTATTGACCGGCAGGGGCTTTATTCAGCGCAGTCGTGATACCTGGCTCTCGGTATGTCCAACAAGGGAGCAGCAGCTAGCTGCCGTGAGCGTATTTTCGGCTCCGGAGTTCCAGCGAAGGTGAGGAGTGTGCTGAGCAAAATGGCATTCGCTTCTTCTCTGGTGTGGACCACGAGTGACTAAGGTCACGCGGTCTGCCTCATGGGGAGGCTCCTTTTTCTGAGGAAATAGACAACGAAGGTTCATCCTCTCATTTTCCCTCCCTAACAAACGGATATCTCTTAAAGAAAAAAAAATGGTGCCGAAACATGGTGGATGTCAATGTTGGGGCTGTGGCCCCAAACATGAGAGAAGAAGAGGGAGGGAGCACACGAGAGAGCAAGTGAGACAGAAAATGACCCTGGGTCCCCCCTCTCCCAAGCCCTTGGACTCTATTTATAGGGGAGGGGGAGGCATGTTAGATTTTATTTTATTGGTGGGATGACATATTACAAGTTGGTCTTAAAATCTTTACAACAAGGTCTTTGAAAGCTGGCATTAAGTCCCTATACCTCTAGTTATGCCTCGTTTATACAAGAATGGGAGTTCCTAGCTATAGTTTCTACGGCGATCCCTCAACAGGGATCTCAACTCAACGAATCATAATACACCGACACACATAGGATGTAGCGTTTTTATCCTCAAGGTGTCCTGAACCTGTATAACCCCTCATGTCCCTTGTATGTCATTGTTCTCCGCATCTGTGAGCAACCTACTCTCCAATCTAGTGATAAACCACAATAGTTGGCACCCACCGTGGGGCTCACGAGATCAGACTATGTGGGTTCTTGGATCCCTTCTTTTCGTCATTGACAAGTTTGGAGATTTGAGCCTACAGGAGCCCAAGTCACGGGAAGTCGCCAGGTCAGGCACCGGCCGCCTCTCACTAGCCCGGATTTGAGTCAGCCTTGTAATCGATGCACAACTTGAACACGGACCTATTGAGCTGGGGAAGAGGGATGCGGATCCCTCAGGGGATACAGCCAACCATAACCTGTTTGTTTCGACAGCCTTAACAAATCCAATCTGCTAGTTGCCACTCGACTATGACTTCGAGTGCTGCAGGGAGGTTTACATGGTCGGGCAGGGTGAGGAACCCCCTGAGAAGACTACTCAGCAGATCGCTTGTGAAGCCGAGGAAGAAATCACGTGAGCAGCCTGATTAGCCAAGGTGGCTGAAAAGGGAAAAAGGCACAATGGCCTGCAGGACACTTTTGGGTCATCTAATGATGAGCCTAGGGATGGCGCTCCCTCAAGGAGACACCACCTGAAGTTTAACTCATGACGCCCTGCTGGATGGGACTGACTCTAAGACCGGTCATGGTCAATCCACGAGAAAATTAGCTGGATCGAATACCAAGGAGAACAGGTCTACGGCACGCCAGCTCACAATGCCTTGGTCTCAAGGATGCTCATTGACCAGCAAACACCCCACGTGCATAAAGACAATGAAGAAGTCCGCACGCATGTTAAGTGCCTCTAGGCAATGCTGGACGCAACCATAGTCATGGACCCGGTTCCCAACCACGATAAACGGTCTCTGGGGTCAGGAGTTTGACCTCCGACAGAGTCAGCGTGGAGAATCGGCTAGCAGTCTCACTCCACCGGAGGAATGACGCTGAAGGCGAGATCGAGATGACCGAGACTTGCGTGACGTTAATTGTGGCAGAGATGCACGCAGCCGAATCAAAAATCACCGCCAGGAGCGAGAACGCATCGAGCAGGAATGACGCAACGAGAGGGACTATGATTACTATGATCCCTTCTATGACCAACCTCACTGACAACACTCCCCAGAAGGTGGGCGCAATGAAGGAGGAGTTAAAGCTTTTTCCTACGATTTGAAAAGAGTGCGTTGGCCCCTAAATTTCAAACCGTCAGGGATTGAGAAGTATGATGGGTCCACCAACCAAGCCATGTGGCTTGAGGTGTATTAGCTTGCCATCAAGGCTGCCGAAGGGGACTCATACGTGATGGCAAACTACCTACCAGTCTGCCTATCAGCATTGGCTAGGACGTGGCTCCTAGGACTTCCCTCAGGGTCAGTACGTTCTTGGTCGCACCTATGCCGGTTGTTCACTAGCAACTTCTGCACCACCTGTGAGCATCTGAGAGTCAACTCGAACCTAGCCAGCATGGTCCAGAAGAAAGGATAGTCCCTCTGAGAATTTATCCAGTGCTTCTGCAACAAGAGAAACATTATCCCGGAGGTCGATGACAAGTCTATTACCATGTTCTTCAAGAAGGGACTTAGGGATTCATCCTTGATCTGCAAGCTTGCTATGAAGAACCCCAGGACGTTAGAATAGATGCTGGCAATTGCCAACAAGTACACCCTGGCTGAGGAGGCGACCCTCGATACCAAAGAGCAAAAAAGGGAGAAGGAGTAGGGCTACGTGGATCAGCCTAGCTCATCCAAGGGCCACGACAAGAAGAGGAAGGCGGATCGCTCCATGAACAATGTAGAGCGGCCGCATTGCAATAAGGAGTACCAGCCCAGGTTGGGTGAATTTGAAGGCTTCATGGATCTCACTTGCATTTTCCATCCCCAAGAAAAGCACAAGATCCGGGACTGTGACCAACTCCAATGTTTCACAAATGAGGTGCTCAAAACGGTCAGAAAGGCCAATCAAGAGAAGAAGCCTGAAGAACCAAAGGGTGAGTCCCCTGAAGCTCATAAGGAGGTCAACTACATCTATGGGAGGTCATGGCAGTCTCACCCACCACCCCGAGTACCTAAAGTGGTCTGAGGTCCCCATCACCTTCTATCGCAGCGACCACTTGAACTTTGTACCGAAGTAGGGGCGGTACCCTCTCATCGTCAATCCCATCATCAAGGATGTAAAGCTCATCTGAGTCCTTGTCGATGGAGGTAGCTCCCAAAATATCTTGTTCTTGAATATTTTTGACCAAATTGGTTTTTCTATAACAACACTACGCCCCAGTCGGGCTCCATTCCATGACATAGTCCCAGGAGCAGCGGCAACTCCCATCGGTTAGATCACTCTTCCCATAACCTTCAAGACTCGGGAAAACATCTGTACTGAAAACATGCAGTTCGAGGTAGCCGACTTTGACACAGCGTACAATGCCTTCTTGGGACGACCGACACTCACCAAGTTCATGGCAATTCCTCACTATGCCTACTTGGTTTTAAAGATGCATGGACCACACAGTGTCATATCCATTAGGGGAGACGTCAAGCGTGCCTACGACTATGACAAGTAGAGCTGTGAGACGACCGGCAGACTCACGGTATCCACAGAGCTCCAGAAATTGAAGAAAGCCTTGGCCGAGTCCCCCCCCCCTTGGACCTGATCATGCCCGAGGCCAAGACATCTAAGATGTCCATCCAACCTGAGGACTCATTCAGCAAGATGGTCCTGTTGTCTATGGAGGAACCCTCCAAGGTTGCTCACGTGGCAATAATTTGCACCTCAAATAGGAACTCGCGCTCATCAAATTCCTCCAGGAAAATAGGGACATCTTTGCATGGATACCTGCTAATATGCCTGGAGTTCCTTGGGAATTGATTGAGCACGGACTACATCTCAACCCAAAGGCCAAGCCTGTCAAGCAATGAGTCCACAGTTTCGACCAAGATAAGAAAGATGTAATAAAAAAGAGAGATAGCTAGGTTGTTCACCAGCAACTTCTGCACCACCTGCGAGCATCAGATAGTCGACTGGGACCTAGCCAGCATGGTCCAGAAGAAAGGAGAGTCCCTCTGGAAATTGATCCAGTGCTTTTGCAACCAGAGAAACATTATCCCGGAGGTTGATGACAAGTCTTTATGATGTGGTCATAAAGACTCGGGAAGACGGGGGACTCATCTCTGACCTAGCATAGACCTTCGATAACCTGAGGAAATTCAAAATGAAGCTGAACCCTGAGAAGTGCACATTTGGTGTGCCCTTAAGAAAACTACTAGGGTAAATGGTCTCCCATCGTGGTATTGACCCTAACCTAGAAAAGGTGTCGGCTATCACTACAATGAACTCGCCCAAGAGCCTCCATGATGTCCAAAAGTTCACATGGTGCATGGCTATCTTGAGCAGGTTCATCTCATAACTCAGCGCCAGGGGACTCCCTTTCTTTAAGCTCCTCAAAAAGCAGGACAAGTTCCAGTGAACTCAGGAGGAGCAAGAAGCCTTTGAAGACTTAAAGAAGTATCTGACTACCCCACCCACCATGGTGGCCCCGGAACCCCACAAAAACTTGTAGATCTATATATCAGCCACAAGCAACGTGGTCAGTATAGCTATCGTTATCGAATGGGGGGAGTCAGACACCAACCATAAGATCCAGTATCTAGTTTATTTCATCAGTGAAATGTCGAGTGACTCAAAAACTCAGTATTTTCACATCATGAAGCTCGCTTATATATTGTTAATCATGTCCTACAAGCTATCCCATTATTTTCAGGTACACCAGATTGAGGTTCATACCTCGTTGACTCTAGGTGAGATATTGAACAACAAAGAGGCAACCGGAAAAATCGTTAAATGGGTCATTGAGTTGTCTATGTATGACATCATCTACAAGCCAAGGACAACAATCAAGGCTCGAGCTCTATGCGACTTCGTGGACGAGTGGACAGGGACGCATACACCTCACAAAGAAAGAGAGATGAAATATTGGACCACCAACGTCGATGGGTCGTTGCAACTTCAAGGTGCAGGAGCAGGATTTCTGGTAACATCTCCTAAAGGGAAAGTTTAAAATATGTCTTTCAAATGCATTTTCTAGCATCTAACAATGCAGCCGAGTATGAAGCATTCCTTCACAGTCTATAGATTGCTATAGCACTCGACATCCGTCGACTCAAAGTTCTCGAGGACTCATTGCTCATTGTCAACAAAGCCAACAAAGAGTGGTCTTATTTGGATGACAAAATGCTTCTATATTATCAGGAGCTCCATAAGCTAGAAAACAATTTCGACGGGTCATGGTTCCCACAAGGGTCTTTTTGCAGGAACTCCATGAGCCAAGCATCTCAAAAGCACTGGCTAAAGCCAGCAAGGTGGCAGACTCATCTCAGGAGACTTCATCACCGAGCGAGAGCATAATCGAATCACCAGAAGTCATGGAAATTCACTCAGATCGGCGTACCTTATTCATGATATACCTTAGGACAGGGGGCTTGCCAGTAGACAAGGATGAAAGTGAATGATTGCATTGCCGGGCAGGACATTACACTCTGCTCAATGATGAGCTTTTTTGGTGAAGTGCTAACAGTACTCTAATGAAGTGTATCACTCTAGACAATGGGTGTGTGCCATTTTGCTGGACATTCATTCTAGGATTTGTGGTAGTCATGCAAGCACAAAATTGCTTGTGGGGAAGACATACAGGTAGGGGTTCTTTTGGCCCATGGCCATATCCAATGCCGACTCCCTAGTTCATCGATGTGAAGGATGTCAGTTTTTCGCTCGCCAGAAACACGTGTTGTCTCATCAATTGCAGACCATACCAATTACCTAGCCTTTCTCAACATGGGGGCTAGATCTAGTAGGTCCATTTAACAAAGCCAAATGTGGATTCACGCATATATTCATAATAGTGGATAAATTCACAAAGTGGATCGAAGCAAAACCTACCGCCTCAATCACAGCGGCCATGGCAGTGGAATTCATGAAAGAGATCTTGTACAGGTTTGGCGTACCCAACAACATTATCACCGATAGTGGGACTCAGTTCACTGCGAAGGAGTTCGGGGACTTTTGTGCAAACTTGGGTATCAAAATCAAATATGCCTCAGTGTCACACCCATAGAGTAACAGTCAAGTGGGGTGCTCTAACGGCATGATTCTTCAGGGCTTGAAGCCTAGAATGTTTGATAGGCTAAAACCTTGCGCTGGAAAGTGGATTAATGAATTACCATCAGTTTTGTGGGCTCTACCAACAACCCCAAGTCGTGCCATGGGCCACACAACATTTTCACTAGTCTACAGATTTGAGGCAATGTTGCCCATCAAAGTGGAGCACAAGTCATTCCGTGTGTAGCAGTATAATGAAGAGCAGTCAGATGACTCCTGAGTCAATGATTTAACTAGATTGGAGGATATTATGGTTTATAACTAGATTTGATAGTAGGGGTGCTCACGGATGTAATGAACAATGGGGCGCAAGGGACACGAGAGTTCATATAGGTTTAGGCCTCCCGGGGGATAAGAGTCATACGTCATGTGTGCATCGGTTGTATTATGATTGTTTGGGTCGAGATCCCCTCTACCCCTCCTTTTATATGCTAAGGGGGGTAGGGTTTATATGGAAGATCCGGTTGGTTATGGGAGTACCTAACCTAGACTCTATCTCTACTTGCCCTATTTACAAGATTTGATTCTATAGTTATCTTCTTAAACCATCTCAGTTATGGGCCTCCTAGCATGTGCCCTTAGGCCGAGTGGGCCGACTCATGGTTGACCCCCCTGTTCCTCTCGGCCGAGTCTAGGAGATGTGGTACCCATGGTACCAAACCTCGTCAACAGCCCCCGAGTGCTTGGCAAGCGAGCTTTAATCTTAATCAATCGGATCTTCCTACTTTGGCGATGTTGCCGAGTGCTCTGTCCAACTTGGAATAACTTGTTGAGTGCTATTAGGCTCGAGTCGAGTGCCAAATGGCTCTAACCGAGTCCCACCAAATTTTTGAAAACGCAGATAGGTGCACCTATTAGGTGTAGCCCCCAACTCCTGTACCAAATCTCCTCAAGAGTTGATTCGGGAGTCAACTTTTCAAAATGTGGATAGGTGCACCTATTAGGTGTAGCCCCCGACTATTGTACCAAATCTCCTCAAGAATTGATTTGTGTGTCAAATTTTGCTAGTACTTCCAAATGTCAAATCCTTTTTTCTCTTGATCGGAGAATCCGTGATCAGATTTCTTTTATTTCATTATTTTCCTCTATCATGCATAGATGGAAACAAGTTCCTTGTACCGTAAGGGAAGATCTAGCCGTTGATCCATAATTCTAGGCGCAAATCCAGTGGACTGTTGCGCGTCCCTCGTTGCCGCTGCTATAAAAAGGGATGCAGCCGTCAACCCTAATCACTTCTCACGCCGATGCCATTTCTCATCTTCTTCCTCACGATCTCCATCTCCTCGCTCACCTCGATTCCTTGCTTTAGCGCAAACTCCTTCCTAGCTATGGCTGTCTCGCATCAGCACCTGATTCAATTGTCTGCACCGTGTCGTGTTGTAATGGCGTCCTGCCACCGGTGAAGATACTCCTACACCCAAGACAAATGAGATTGTGGTGTTTTTCTCTTTCTTCCAACACGGATTTGGCCTCTCGGCCTGTGACTTTCTCCGTGGACTCCTTGATCACTATCAGATTGAATTAGTCCACCTCAATCCTAACTCCATTCTTCAAATAGCCATATTTGTCCATCTTTGCGAGGCATTTCTTGGCATCCCCCCTAATTTTCCTCTGCTCAAAAATTACTTCTTCCTGAAATACCAGCCGAGCACCGCTAACCGCAAGGTTATCGGAGGGGTGGGTCTCCAAACCCACCCTCGTGCCGGCTTCCTTGACCTTCTAATGAGAACTTGCCTTCGGGGAAGGCATAGGATGAGGTTCTATTGCGAGAACCTGAACCCAACCTCCCCCCTTTCATAGGCCGACTCCCTGAATTTCAGGGGTCATGGAGTGAAGAGACTACTCCTCTTGAACTCCCCCATGTCGCGGCCTTGACCAATAAGATAAATTTCCTGAAGGAGTGCGGCTTGACTGGAGACTGTGTGGCCACCCTCTGGCTGGCCTGCCGAGTCGTCCCTTTAAAGAAACAAGTTCACCCGGGTTGGGAGTACAATGGAGTTGAAGACTCAACTCAGGAGACCAGCGTGAAGATTACTCTAGAGCATCTAGTGAATCACCTAGAAGAAATGTTTCAAGATACCTCTAGTTGGCCGACTGACGAGCAGGTGTGCTCCTACCATATCGAGGAGGAACGAGACCCGATAAGGCACCCTGGGCAATATTGCTTGTCTGGTTTTCTTTAAACCTTATGTATCTCTTGTCTGAATGCAGGACTTGGACAACATCATCTCCCCAGTTCCCAACTTTGATGGCGATATCCCAATTCCGGCCATTCTGATTTTTGCCTAGCCTCCTGGCGATGAGTCAACGAGTGACCCCTCTGCCGGTGCCAGTGCCAGCGCCTTAAAGACATAGGCTAGCAAGCAGAAAGCGAATGCCAACCCAATTCCTCAAAAGAAAGCCAGGAAAACAACAGGGAAACTTGCAGGTGGGATCAAAATTAATGAACCCGCATCTAATGCTCCAGCTTTGACACCTCCATCAGGTCCTCGGCAGAAGATCTCAATCCAACGCTCAAAAAGGTATGCTTGTCATGAGTATGTTTCCTCCTTGACTATTTTTAATTCATGAACCACTATGCAGAGTGCCCCAAGACATCAACCTAGACCCCTCGGCGATGAGTACTCCGGCCGGTGTCGAGTCCCCGAAGGTCGAAAAGCCCTCGAGCCCTCAAGCTGAGAGAACTGCGCCAGATTCCCCGAAGCCCCCACACCCAAAAGGTGTGCGAAGCTCCCCTGGTGCTGGTGGTGCTCTGACTTCTCCAAATCGTGCTGCCCTGGGCCAAGACCCTGCAGGTACCTCCTCAGTGCCGGAACTAGCTGAGTCCCCAAGAGCATCTCCACCATGCCCCCGGTCTCATGGACTTGGGGCTGCCAGTGGGTCTTAGTATGGTGAGGGCTCATCTGCACCATAGCCTGAGGAGGTTTTGTGACAACGTTCATGGGTCACAGAGTCCTTATGGGACAACCTGGAGTTTATCCAAGCTAGATTCCACGTCGGTTGGTTCATAACCGCTGCTGTAGATATCGAAGCTGAATGGGAAAATATAAAGGCGCTCTACCCCAGCCTCAAGACTACCTCAGATCAGATTGATGTAAGTGCTCAACAACTCACCTTATTGCACCTTCTTGACGTGGATTTGACTCTTTCCTTACACAGGCGCTGGTAAAACATTCTCGGGATAAAGATCAATTCCTGAAGGTGGCAATAAAGCAAATGACGGAGACTCAAATTCTCGAGGATGAACTAAAAGAAGTTGGCAAGCTCAACTCGGTTGTCCTCAATGAGAAACAAGAACTCAAAGCTAACCTGGCCGACGAGAGCCGGGCAAAAGATGGTAATCACTTTCCCGACTCCTTATTCTCGTAATTGAATCATGTATGAGTGAACTCTGAACTGACCATTACCTCATTTTGATGTATACAGGGATTAGCGCATGGCTCTAGGCATTGTTCCCCGTGACCCGGATGCAACAACTAAAGCCTTCGCTGACCTAAAGACCGAGCTAGACAATGAAAAGGCTGCCCAAAAAGTAGCTCAAATTGAAGTTGACATGCTGTCTCGGACAATCAAAGACTTGAAGATTTCAGCCAACAAGTTCACCTCTCAGATCCCCACTCTCGAAGATAAGGTTAAATACCTTGAAAACAAGGTGGTGGATGGGTTTAATGAAGTTAGGGTCTGGGAACTCTGCTTAGAGCACAACAATTGAGCAAACAAGGACTACAAGAAATAGAACGCTTAGCTGACCAAGAAATTGGAGAGTAAGTCCTTTGGTTGCATTAAAAACATCCTATGATTCTTGTACCTTTTTTTGTCTGACCCCGCTCCAACTCGCAAAGTCGGATGCTAAGCTCAACGCCCTGAAGACGATGGTGGGCAACGCAGTGGCCTTCTTCTACCCAAGCGAGTCCTCCCCGAAGCACGCACCCCCAGATGCTAGACAATCTGCCAACAAGGTCTCGAGAGATTATTCTCACTAATATGAGGTAGTCGACGAGTCTAACTCTTGGGATTTTGAAGTCCCTATACCCTCGGGGTGACTTGGACGTGGAAGGCGAGGGATTTGTAGCGACTTGTAGCGACAAAAAAGCTCTGAAGCTCGTTGGGGACTCTGCTATGATGACGGGACAAGTTGTAGTTCTGTTGGGAGTAGACATGTCCCTAGGGTAGATTGTAATTACATTATGTGTTTGTGAACCTTTCCTCCATGTAGCTATACTATCATGAATGGAAGTTATTTGTGCGAGTTTGTGACCCATCTCACCATGGATTCAAACCGGAAACTAATAAAATCTGACTAATCTCTTTTCTATGCAAGTTCTTGACCCATCTTACCATGTTTAAGAGTTATACAGGATCAATGTTTTATACCTTATTCAGTTTATAGATAAGGGTTTTACCCTCATACTAGCCCGGACTTAGTTCCTACATAGTCTCGTGGACTTGGGCATTCGAAGCCATCGTGAATGAGAGTCGTATTTACCAGCCCACTCAGGGAATGTAGATTTTTCACCAAGTAGCTCCTAGCCTAGTGCTCCAGACTATGGGCATCATGTGTCGAGTTCATATAGCATTCGAGGCCTTTGTCGTCTCGGATCGAAACCTTGCTCCGTTTGTCGAGCTAAGGGTTTTTCCCAGGCGTGACCAGTTCTTTGTATCATGGCCGTGTGGCATGGAGCCTAAGCTTGCCAGACCAGACATTCGAAGGTCTTGATCTATCCGAGTTGCATGGGTACTGAGTCCATCCGGATACTCGGGTTTGTCTCAGATCATGCCAGGCTCAGTGCTCTTGGGTCACGCAGCTCATAGCCTGACTACTCGTGCATGAGAAGCTGTGGGAACTGATGTTTCAAACGCTGATCTAGGCATGCATCCCTTTGAGTCTACTTTTGACTAAGTGTCCAGGCTATAAGATGCTGCAGTCATCTAGCCCGGTCATGCGAAGTCTTTCACAGCTAAGGTAAGAGAAGTTGTTTGCGCAAAGATAACACAAATGCAACAGAGGAAATATTTCATTATATGAAACATATAATAGTACATAATGCAGCACCCTTTTTGAAGTATTAGCCTCAAGAGCCGATGCAGTAGGCAATAAACAAAAATGTACAACAAAAATTTACCTACATATAAAAAGGTCTTAGTTGATATGCAGTCCAAGAGTTTGGAACTTTGGAGCCATCTTCTCATTGTGGCCTGTATGAGCCAGGTCAAGTCAACTCAACTACTTCATAAGGACCCTCCTAGTATGGGGAAAGCTTGTGTAGATCTTTAGTCATCTGGATCCTTAGGAGTACGAAAGCTCCTACCTGAAAGCTGTGTGAACTCACGTTCCACGCGTGATATCGCCTCATGGCATGTCGGTGCTTTGCTGACTGAATGACCACGACCTCACGTAACTCCTCCAACCTAGTTAAATCATCGACCTAAGAGTCGTCCGAGTGCTCTTCATTGAAATGTTGCACGCGGAATGACTTGTGCTCCACTTTGGTGGGTAACATAGCTGCGGTTCCATAAACCAGAGAAAACGGTGTGTGGCCCATAGCACAACTCGGGGTGGTACACAGGGTCCACAAAACTGATGATAACTCTTTAATCCATTTTCCAGTGTAAGGCTTTAGCCTATCAAAGATTCTAGGCTTCAATCCTTGAAGAATCATGCCGTTTGAGCATTCCACTTGACTGTTGCAAGACTCAGGGTGGTACGCAGCACCCACAAAACTGATGGTAGCTCTTTAATCCATTTTCCAGCGTAAGGCTTTAGCCTATCAAAGATTATAGGCTACAATCCTTGAAGAATCATGCCATTTGAGCATTCCACTTGACCGTTGCTCTATAGGTGTGACACTGGGCATAATAAATTTTAATGCCCGAGTCTGCACAAAAGTCCTTGAACTCCCTCGAGACCATGGAAATTGTTTTCTAACTTGCGGAGCTCGTGGCAATATAGTAGTATTTTGTTGTCTAGACATCACCACTCTTTGTTGGCCTGATTGACAATGAGCAGTGAGTCCCCGAGAACCTTGAGTCGGCGGATGATGAGTGCCATGACGATCCTTAGACCATGAAGCAATGCTTCATACTCAAGTTACTAGAATCCTTAGATGCTGGAAAATGCACTTGCAAGACATACTTGAAACTTTCCCCCTCAGGAGACGTTACCAGAATTCCTGCTCCTGCACCTTGAAGTTGTAGGGAACCATTGAAGTTGATGGTCCAATATTCCAGCTCTCTTTCCTTAGGAGGTGTTTGCGTCTCTGTCCACTCGGCCACGAAGTCACTTAGAGCTTGAGCCTTGATTGATGTCCTTGGCTTGTAGACGATGTCGTACATGGACAGTTCAATGGCCCATTTAGCAATCTTCCTGATTGCTTCCCTATTTATTCAGTATTTTGCTCAGAGTCGATGATGTGTGGACCTCTATCTAGTGCGC
>VSTD030000837.1:0-14480 GCA_008808055.3 Sporobolus alterniflorus
AAAACCTTGGGTTTTCCACTTCAGGGGGAGTTCACGTCTTTGGTTGAATTTGACGCTTGTTGTGTTTCACCTTGGGTTCAGGCGGAGTATGGTCTTTTGTATTGAGAAACCTTGTGTCTTGGTTACTATCCTCTTGAGTTCGAAACTTGATGTTTGCCACCCATATGGCTTGGTTTGAGGGGGAGCTTGTGATTTGTCTTGGTTTGAGGAGGAGTTGATGTTTTATCATGTATATTGTATATTTTCCTTTTCTCTTACATTTTCGTCATACTCACCTAAGTCACTTTACTTCACCTGTTATACTAGCTTGTATTTGCTTAATTATGCTTATCACTGTGCTAGGATGAGTAGTAATGAGATGTGAAACTCTTTTGCTAGGCCATGCTAGATAACCTGTCATGTTTGCACTATTGAGCATATGGTAAAATTTGACAACATAATTAATTGCTCTTGTTCACCACTTGTATAAGTGCTTTTATTTTGATTCAGACTTGCTCTGCGACTTGCTGAATAAGTCTTAGCTAGAGCACCCTCATTTTAAGTGGTGAAATCCTTTGCTAAATATTTATCTCATGATGGGACTTTGGAGAGGTGTGTACCTCTTGTGCCGTAAAGACACACTCTTTTCTCTCGTGCTTTAAACTTGTCTAAAATTTAGTTTGTATTCTGTGCTTAATAAGAATTCCAATATGATAATCTCGAAGCTCTGGGGTATTTACTATACCCAGTCGTGCAACCCTCCGTGTGGTCTAGAGGTCATTTAAGGAATGTAAAATACGATGATCTCGAAGCTCCGGGGTGTTTGCCGTACCCAGTTGTGTGACTCTCCGCACGGTCTAGAGATCACTTGAGAACCTAAATGAGTAAAATTGAACTTAATTGCTTAATCACTTGCTTATTTACTCACTTGTACAAACTGAGTTCTCAGTTGCATATGTGAGCATTTGGCAAAGCACGCTATCTCGAATTGTTGTTACTCTTATTGAGATGATGTCCAGCGAGTTTATATGCTTGTTTTTGTTGAGATAGGAGTCTTATACTTGTGATGACTTGCTTAACTTTCTTTATTCACTTTATGCTTATCTTATCTCATGGCTACTTGCTTGTTATCCTATGATGGTCTCTTTATGTAGATTCACTCTTATTTTGCAAGTCTTGGCATAATGGTGTGCATAATTTCTTAAATACTTCCTTGTATGCCTTGTGAAGCATCCTAATTTTGAATCTCATGCATGGCATCTCGTTCTTATCTTAGTTTGTGTTTGATGAGTTCATTGTCAAAGGGGGAGAGTATGAGCATAAAGTTGATAGAACTCTTGTTAATCGGGTGGATGAGAGAAGAAACATGATAATTGACTATCTCAGGGGGAGAGTTTGCATTGAGAGTGTTAGGGGGAGTTGATTTCAGGGGGAGTGTTTATTTTGAGCTTTTGCTTTGGTTTTGAGTGTTTCTTCCGCTTCTGAGCTTTTCTTAACTCTTCTTTGCCATTTTGCCGCTTTTTGTGACTTTTATTGGCTTTTGCGGTTTTCATTCTTCTAGATGACCTTCTTGAGCTTTTCATTGGTTTTTTGGTCTTCTAGCTGTGCTTCATGGGGTCTTAGATTCAAATTTCAAACTTTGTGCCTTTTATTGTCAATGGACTCATCAAGAGGGAGATTGAGAAACCAAGTGGTCTGTTCCTTGGTTTGATTGTGATGAGTCATTGACTTGGTGAGCTTTGAATTCTAATCTAGGACGGTTTATTTGTTTTACCTTTATCTTTGTTTTGTTTGGAGAATCACCTTTGCTAGTCTCATGGTGTGCAGGTGGCAGGTGCGGCATGGCGTGCAACGACAAGAATCGTGGCAGGAGTAGGAGACCTGGTGCAGAGGATTAGGGATGGTTGCACAGGTCAGGTACTCGATGGTCGAGCGATCGAGAGGTCGAGTGACGCTGTGTACGGTCTGCACCATGCACGTGGGGACGAGGAGTGTGGGTTTCTTGGTTGTACCTCAAAACCAAGGTCGACGGTTTATCAGTGATTTGGTCTCAAAACCGCTGGGACGGTTTCTTCGGTTTTGCCGCAAAACCGGTGGCGAAGGTTTCTTGGTTTGGTCCTCAAAACCAAGCAAGCTTTGGTTTTTCGATTGCGCCACAAAACCAACGAGAGGATGCGATAGTGTGGGACACGCGTCGAGATCTAGTGTCTTGCTTCACGTAGAAGCAAGTTTGGCTAGAGTTTCCCAGTCTGCCCTCAAGACTGACGGAGGCACGACGACGGGTGGTGCACGTGGCACCATCATGGAGGTTGCGTCGAGGTCAAGTTGAAGACGGATGGGTCGATGCGACGGGCTGCATCAGACCCTTCTACCCTTGCTTTGTCATTTTCTTTCTATAAGGCCCTAGGGGGCATTGTCGTCTTTTAGTCTTTTGCTTGGGCCTATAAAGAGGACCCTAGAGGGATGGGGCTCTCTGCCACTTCTCATATTTTCATTTCCATTTCCTAGTTGTAGAGAGTGAGCCAAGAACACAATTTTCTT
Organism: Sporobolus alterniflorus; assembly: GCA_008808055.3. Classification (NCBI taxonomy): domain Eukaryota; kingdom Viridiplantae; phylum Streptophyta; class Magnoliopsida; order Poales; family Poaceae; genus Sporobolus; species Sporobolus alterniflorus. The sequence goes on from VSTD030000837.1 coordinate 2,521, forward strand.
TCCAACAATCAAATGAGGGAGGGAGGGCAGTGACCTCCGTCGTTTGATTGTAAACCTTGTTTGATTCCAATGAAAAATCGGTTTTTTCGCATTGTATATGTGATGTTCGTTTTCGTTTGTGGTGGTGCTAGATTTGAGTGACGATTTTTGTTTTGGGCTCGGACTAAGTTTCCTCCGGATCTGATTTTGCCTCACTTGATTTTCTGTTTCTAGATCATGGTTTTGCTGGCCGTGTTCTCGCCTTGTTCTTGGGTGAGTTGCACGCCTGCTTGGTTTTTTGGTTGAGATCTTGCCGCCGCCAAGGGCTGGACATCCCGCTCACCAGTTTCGGTCCTGCCCACGAACCAAGCGCGCCCCTGCTCTCTCTTCACCGGTCTTCGGGCACCAAGTTTGGTGCCAACTGATTTCTTCTTAGCGCGTCTACCGATCGGATTTGTTTTGCACGTGATTTTTCTCCTTTCCTGCGAGCAGCACTCCGGTTGGCATTCATTTCCCGATTTCGTCTCGGTGTCAAGGTTTCACTGGTAGTTCTCACGCGAGTACCTGATTTCCCTAGTTGATTTCGCTGTCGTGAATGGAATCTAAATGAAGCTTTTGATTTTGTGAGATTGCCGGTCTTGTTCTTGAGCTACCGAATCAAAAAGCTTGAGTTTTATTTGTTCCAATCGCTCTCACGCACTGGTTTCTCGAACACGCTCGTAAGATGTTCGGTGAAATGCCTAGGAGGACTTGAACTGATTTTTGGTCTGGTTCTTGTTGCCAGTCTCGCACGTGTTCTTAGCAGCATTAATTCATGTTTCCGTTGTAGTTTCTAACCCGGTTCTGAGGGCCGATAGCTTTTCTATAGCTATGCAGTCTTGGCTGAGTTAGAAGAGAGGGGTGTCGGGTCAATTTCATGATATAAGCCGAGTTCCCTCATGAAATTTTAATTGGCTCCCATTCACCCCCCCTCCCCTCTGGTTTCCTTCTCCGGTACTCGGTGGACCGAGTCCACGGACTCTCATTAAATGAGAGCCGTCGACTGGGGGATTAACGACTCAGATTAAAATAACACGGAGGGGTATCGGATAATCTAATCGTGGCCGTTAACGTTGGGATGGATGGCTCATGACGACTCGGCCGGCAGGGGCGGCACGATCGCGGTGACTCGGCCGGTAGGGGCGGCGCGATCACGGTGACTCGGTCGACAGGGGCGGCGTGATCGTGGCGGCATGCCCGGCCAATGGCGATGGCTCGCCGGAGTAAGCCGTTATCAGCTCTCCAATCCACCAAACTCGACAAGGTTTTCACCTACGGCATCGTGGCGACGTGGGGAACTCGATTCGCTCACCATGGGATGGTAGAGGACGGCGGTGGCGGTTGGCAATGGTGAGGCGGTTCGGTTGGCTTCGGGCATCTATGCTGGCAAGCTCCTGTGCTCCTCCGGTGAAGATGAAGGCACAAAATGGGGTGGCGGTCTTCGGCGATCCTTCCGGGACGGTCGATTCAGCATGGGCGGTGGTACACTAGCGCAGCACCGAGCTTCACACAGCGGCTAAGGTTTCAACTATTGCATATCAAAATTCATCATAGAACGGTGACTATATATAAAGCTTTTTGCACCGAATCATAGACGGCAAAGATTCTAACACTTTCCTAGTTTGAATCGAACTCTATCTCGTGAAGATTCAGAAGGAATCAGAAAGCGATAAAATCGGTTTAAACGGTCGCCTTAACGGGTATGATAATAGGTTCGGGTCGGGTTAGCCTCCTATTGGGTCGGATTCGCTTAACGGGTCAGATTCGGACCACGGGGCCACGGCGCCGGCCGGCTGGGCCGCGCAGGCCGCGCACGCAGGAGGAGGACGGGTGGGCCGAGCCGGGAATTCGACCCAAAAGTCTTAGGAAATTTGAAAATCCTTTTTCTTTTTTCAAAATTGTTTTATAAATTACAAACCAATTTGAATTCAAATCAAATTTGAATTTCAACGACTTCTACTCACACATTAAAATACAAGAGCACTTCATCACACCAAGAAAAATATGCAACATCATGAATGCAAGAAATAATTATTTATTTAAATATATAACTTTATAGAATTCTATTCTTTTCGAAAATCAGGGCGTTACAAACTTTTAATCAGGGGTTTTCTCTACAGAGATGTAATTAACAAATTTTTTATGTAAATATAAGAATTATGGAAGTATGAACCCACAATACCTATATTCCTTGTCCTTTATTCTTTAAATTTAAATTAAATTCAAACTTGTCTCTTTTGACGAGGAGTCGCATTGCCTCAACCGTTTCTCCACATCAGATTCTGGCATGTTTAGTGGGACCTACTTTTCCCCTCACCTCTGAGTTCCAATAGGACCACAACATATGGCTTGCATAGAAAAGTTAAAATAAAAAATGATATCTTATATACATGTTTGCATGCAAGAAAACTGATATATGGTTTTCTTAAATTTGTTATATACATGTTCGCTTCCAAGGAAACTAATATATGGTTTTCTTAAATATGTGAAGGAAAGCATGGTATGACGTGTTCAAGACTTCATCACCATCCGTGTAGGTTCCCTGTCGATCGAGGTTCCCATGAGTCCTCTTGTGAGCAACAATGTCGAATCACTCCGTACCACAGCCACATCACCGGTGGTGCTGACCAATGAACAAGAAGTCAACTCCAAGTCCGAGGCAGGTTTCATCCTTATTGTGTCCAAAGCATCAAAGAGGAGAACAAGTAAGGTTGCTGTTGCTGCAAAAGAAAAGGTGACAGCCTGAAAGGTGCGCACTAACAATGTGCGTGAAGTGTCATCCCGTCCTTCGGCTCCCCGCAACTTTCCCATGCCTTCAAGTCTCAAGACTTGAGACGTGAAGCTCACCCAAGATCTCGTTGTACAACATTGGAAGAATGGCCTATTTTTATGGAGAATCCAAGTACAAAGAAGACAACACCATGTGCATCTGCATTCTCCCTATCCACTCCCAAGGATGAGAGACTGATAGCACTATCCAGCCCTCCTACCATGGTGGGGGCTAAGAAATCCAATCTACCCTTAATAATAAGTGAGACAACTCCTACAAGAGCTACCAACCTATCATCTACGTCAAGACTGCAACCTTCAGACAAAGGAAAGGCTCCAATTACTGAATATAGTGCATCGTCATCTAAAGAAGAGTGACGACCTAGAATGATTCGACTTTGTGCTGATGCTCCTGAATTTATTCCTTCACCGGTCCATAATCTCGGTGAAGGTCAAGGAAGACATGAACTTCGGTGGTAGGGAGTCTTCCTTTTCCCCGACAATACCAAGGGTGGACCTGTTAGTCCTCATGCCACGATCTCTGACTGGATGTCGTCAAAGGAAATGGTCCCACAGTCGTCGGCACAAGGTTCAGTCTCTCAAAAGCATCGCCAATGGCGCCAATGTAATGCTAGCTGTATATGGAAGGATCTCCCAGCAGCAATTAGTGATCCCATCATGATCAAACCACAACAAAATTTCATTATTGAGACTATTATGGCTCAAAATGAAGGAAATTGTTGATTCTTAAAAGATGTAGCACGGAAAGATCTTCAGACCATTGTCGAGCAAATGATATGCACAGACTTGAGGTCAATGTTTCCTCGGGTGTCTACATCAAGTGATATAATTAGTAGGGGTTCATGGGGCAACGGAAGCTTTGGCCGAGTGGTCGGAATCCCAAGAATCACCCAAGAAAGTTCCTTATCATGAATGATGCGCTAAACAAGCTACATAGGCCTATGCTATAAGAAAGAAAGCCTCACAAACGTAATCTGAAGTGCTTGCGCCCATGCTCGTTGGGTTCACTAGGGTGATCAAAATTCTAGTGTGACATCTTCTGCATCAACACAATTGAAGAGGAAGAAGTCTAAGAAAAATGATGTTGATCACCGTCCTGTGATTTTACTCATCCTGAAAATGAATTATGGTATCCTGCAAGTTCGAGTGGTTTGCTTCGCATAGAAGGCGGACCTTGTCATATGGAACAAGTGCTGGCTACCAATGAGGGCCAGACAGTTAAAGAATAGATGGCCCAACTCATAGTTGTACTTCAACAAAAAGAAGATGAGCTAGTAGTGTTCCAACAGCAAACAGCCGCACTACAGCAATGAGAAAATGAGTTAGCTGCTCTTCGCCGACAAGTGGCAGCTAGTAATGAAAGACAAAGGAATGAAGCAAATGCTTCCATTAGCCAAAATAGCCATCTGTCAGCATATGCTACAATTAGCCTCGAAGCAATTCAAAGAATGATTGCTGAAGGGGTGAAAGCTCAGTATATGCAAACACACTATTCCATGTGGCCAGGGTATGTAAAATCTTACCCGCCGGAGGTGGATATGGTTCCATTTCCAAGCATCTATCGGCATCCACAATTCATCAAGTTTAATGGATCAGGGTCATCTCATGAACATGTGGCCCACTTCCTAGCAGCTTGCCAGGATACAACACATAATGGAGCCCTCCCACTCCGACAATTCATGCAGACGTTGTCGGGTCCTGCTTTCACTTGGTATAGCAAGTTGGCACCTGGTTCCATCAGAACTTGGGAACAAATGCAAGACGCCTTTCTTGAGCGCTTTATAGCACTCAAAGGATGGTAGGGATTACAATGTTAACAAAAATGCTCTAGCGATCTAATGAGAAGGCTACTTGTTTTATTAATAGGTGGAGGAATTTGAGCCTGCCCATAGCCTGTCACGGAACCAGAGGTAGTATGTATGTGCATGAACAATCTCAGTCCTGACATGGCTATATACTTGCATGGTGTGAGACCAATAAGTTTTGAAGAGTTGGCCTCTAAAGCCACAGATATTGAAAACTATATGCAACATATCACACGACACTCAAGGTCATTCAACAAGCCTATGGAGAAAAGTGGTCAATGAGATAAGGTACCCACCAAACCAAAGTCAGCTCAAGCAATGGAAGAAATGGTCTCACCCCCACAGTTTCATCCAAGAAACGTCACCATCCGAAACCAAGAGATAGAGATGCACCGACTCATAGGAGGCCAACTCTTAGCGAGCACCAAAATAGAGAGTATTCATTTCCTGCTGAAGAAGTAGAGGATCTTTTCGTGGGTTTACTGGAGCTAAATCTCATTAAGCTTCTGAAACCAAAAAGGCCCGAAGAAGTGAGCAAGTTCAAAGAGCCAAATTTTTGTCACTTCCACTGTATCTTGGACCATACACACAAGGGATGTTTCGTGGTGAAGAATATCATACAAAAGATGATTAATGATGTAATAATAGATTCCATTCTCTTTAAAAGTTTGAATGAAGTCAAGAGGATGGCTGCATCAAATGAAGCCACTTTTGATCATCCTATGATGAGTCGTGTAGTTTCAAATGAAATGCTCGAAAAAATTATGGTGACATCAAAACCTGAGTTTGTTAATATTGCTTTCTCAGGGTATACTCCTCAACTCAAACTTGAGCGATCAAATGAAGGCAAGACTATCCTTCGATAGGCCACCACTTCATGATGCGGAAAATCAACTCCTCGAAGATCAAGAGAGCGTCAACAACAACTCTCAAGATGACGAACACTCCAACAACTGAGACCAGTGAGTAAGGTCTTGCACCCCTTTAGAAATACAAGGAGGCACAAGGACGAACTACCGGAAAAGTGTGCATATCTTGCCATTGGAGTTTTTGAGGATGACGATGAATCTCTTCATTTCTCAGAAGAAGCTCTAGAAGTTGATGAAGTACAACTTAGATCAGATCGCAAACTACCTGATCATTACCCTCAATCTAAGCCATCAAAAGGCAAAGATGTAATTCCAAATGAAAAGTCTAACCATGTATCTAATGTGTCAGTTAAGTATGATGGAATCGCACACTTGAAGAAAATACCAGCTATGCTTTTAGTGTAGGATGTCTTGTGTTTGTCTTCTGATTTGCGTAAAGCTTTTATTACTACGCTTTCATTTCCAGAAGATTATAGAGTCGAGGTGTGTCAAGCAGAAATAAAACCAAATAGAAGCGACGATATGATATTCAATGGCGAGGACTTGTTATTGGGAGATAAGAAACATAACATGCCCTCTTCATATTTGGTGATATTGATGATTTGCCTATCAATCGTATTATGGTTGATGTTGGCTCATCCACAAATTTGTTACCACTTCATACTCTCAAAAAGATAGGTTACTCTCAAAGGGACATAAGTCGCTCCAATGTTGTTATTCATGACTTTAAACAAGCAGGGCAGGAAGCCATGGGTATGATATCCTTAGTCTTGAAGTTAGAAACGTTCATGACTTACGTAAAGTTTCATATAATTGATACAGCTACCTCCTACAATGCTCTTCTTGAGCGCCCATGGCTACATGAAAATAAAATTGTCCCATCCACTCTTCACCAATGCCTAAAGTATAAAGACACATTAGGTGAAGTGATTACAATATTCACTAATAAAAAACCATTCACAGAGGCTGAATCATTCAACGGCGATGCAAAATTCTATATCGAGTCTATTGACAAGATACCAAAGCCAAAAATCAAGGTGTCTCTGGAACCAGATCTCCCAAAGAAAGATTGCGAAGAAACTTCATCCTGCAAAAAGATATATCATTACATCCCAAGTGATCAAAGAAAAAGAGGCAAACCAATATATCACATCACATACAAACCATCCAATGATGAAGGTACTAATTTCCCCACACCTTTACCACCATTGGTACAATGATAAATAAAAGAGGCAAATGATGAGCGACATAACAAAGATGATGCTGTTGCACATGTTACTTTATTTGATAGGGTTAATAAAATTTTACCTATCTCTTTATATCATGACAATGTGCTTCACATGATGCAACAGATGGGTTGTGATAATTCCACCAGCCCGTCATTATGTGACAGCTGGGGGCAGCTTGCACCATTCGAAGAGTCACTGGCACAAGCTCAATTCGATGCCTTGTGTGAAGATAAAATATTGAAGGAAGAGAAATATGGATTGGGATATGAACTCTGTATAACCTCTATAGAGCCAACTGATGTCACACCGGCTTCTCCACATATGGAGGATGGACATCAACCAATCATAGACAAATTGGAAGACAATAATATTGGGACATCAGATGATCCTCTTCCAGTATTTATTAGCAAACATTTATCTACAGAATGTAAGGAAGAATATAAAAGGATTATTTCTGAGAATAGGGATGTTTTTGCATGGTTGTATGGAGAAATGCCAGGTCTGGACCCATCAGTTGCGATGCATCGACTAGCCATGCAAAAAATAGAAGCCGAAGATGATAAGCTTATAGCTGCTAGCTTCATTAGAGAAGTAAAATATCCCACATGGGTCTCCAGTATTGTTCCCGTGAGAAAAGAAGAATAGGCAAATACGTATGTGTAGATTTGAGGGATTTAAATAAAGCATGTCCGAAAGATGATTTTCCCATCCCAATATTGGAAATCCTCATTGACTCTACTATGGGGTGTGAAATATTTTCTTTCATTGATGGGTTTTCTGGTTATAACCAAATAAAAATGGTGCCTGTGGATGAGAGCTAACAACTTTTTGAACACCCAAGGGTATATATTGTTATAAAGTTATGTCATTCAGACTAAAAAATGCCAAAGGTACATATCAGCATGCCATGACTATTGTGCTTGATGAATTGTTATATGAAATCGTCGAGTGCTATATAGATGCTATCATCGTAAAATAGAAATGAGAAATAGATCATTTAAAGAATCTGGCCATGGTGTTTGAGCGCCTTAGAAAATACAAAATAAAAATGAATACAATGAACTGTGCTTTTGGAGTCTCCTCCGGAAAATTTCTTGGCTTTATTGTCACAAAATGTGGTATTGAAATTGACCCCACTAAAATAAAGGTGATCATGGATAAGCCACAACCAAAACAACATTCATGATTTGAAGAGCTTACAAGGCCACCTAGCCTATATTTGGAAATTTATCTCTAATTTATCTGGGAGATGCAAACCATTCTCTTGACTTATGAAAAAGGGGATTCCATTCATATGGGATCAAGCATGCCAAAATGCACTTTAAGATATCAAGAAATATCTAACAAATGCTCCCGTTCTATGTGCTCCTATTAAAGGGTAGCCACTAATATTATAAACCGCAGCCAAGCCATGCCCACCTCATTAGGTGCTCTATTGGCACAAAACAATGAGGATCGCAAAGAAATGTCCCTATACTACCTCAGTCGCACCATGCTGGGGGGCAGAGTGCAACTATCCTCACATATAAAAATATATCTATCCCTAGTGTTCACAGTACAAAAGCTTCGCCACTACATGTTACAACATATGGCCCACCTCATTTCAAGAGCAGATCCATTGCATTACGTTTTGAGCAAAATGATGTTGTCAGGGAGAATGGCTAAATGGGCTATGTTCCTATCACAATTTGACATCGTGTTTGTACCACAAAATGTTGTATAGGGCCAGGCTTTAGCTAATTTCCTAGCTGCACGCCCTATTGCTGATGATTTTCCCATCGATGACGATCTACCTGACGAGGAAGTATTCACCACTACCATAGGCAACTCATCATGGAAAATGTATTTTGATGGTGCTTGTTGAAGATCAGGGGTAGGCATGGGGGTTGTCTTTGTCACTCCAGATGAAGCAATAATTCCATATTCATTCCCGCTAACCTCAACAGTATTGAATAACATTGCTGGATATGAAGCTTTGATCATTGGACTCGAGATGGCCCAAAATATGGGGCTTGAAAGGATACAAATATATGGTGATTCTCTATTGATAATAAACCAACTATTGGGTACCTATGGAGCGAAGAAACTCGAACTAGTGCCATCTTTCCTAAAAGCAAAAGAACTTATACCTTAATTTTCCGATGTGAAGATTGAACACATTATAAGGTGTAAAAATAACAAAGCTGATGCCATGGCAAGCTTAGCAGCCAGCTCATAATTCAGCTTGTGCCAAAGAGTGGATATACGGGTGGAAGAAAGAAGCATTCTTCCAATGCTTTCTCAAGCGGAGGGTACATCGTCCACCTCACTTTTGGCAGTCAATGCTTTTGAAATCGAGTTAGGGGATTGGAGGACACCCTTCCTTGAGTATTTTTTACATGGATACTTGCCCCTAGACTCTTTTGAAAGATCACGGATTCAAAAGTGGTCAATTAACTATACGTGTATTAATGACACACTCTAATGGCGGTCATGTGATGGAGTACTGCTTTGTTGTCTAGCTAGACATGAAGTAATAGATGCATTAGATGAGGTGCATGCTGTAGTTTGTGGTGCACACCAATCCGGTCCCAAAATGCATTACCAACTAAAGCCTTTAGGCTATTATTGGCCTACCATGTTTGATGACGCCATGAAATTCACAAAGAAATGTCACCAATGTCAAATACATGCTGATTTTATCCATCAATCCCATGAACCAATACATCCTATCAAGATGTCTTCGCCCTTCGAAATGTGGGGCATGGACATTGTAGGATCAACCCACCCTCCATCGTCTATAGGGCATAGGTTCATCCTTGTAGTGATTGGTTACTTCTCTAAATGGTCCGAAGTTGTCATATTAAAAGAAGTGAAAGCTTAAAATATAGAAGATTTCATAAGAAACAATCTTATATATCATTTTGGTGTTCCATCTCGAATGATATCTGATAATGGAACATCATTTAAAAATAAATAAATAGAGAAGTTGTCCTCAAAATTTAAAATTAAACAACATTTCTCAATAGCATATAAGTCATCTATGAATGGTCAAGCAGAGGCATTTAATAAAGTACTTTGCAAATTGCTGAAAAAGGTGGTTTCTCAAAATAACAATAATGGCATGAAAAGTTGCTAAACACTGTGGGGGCATATAGGACCACAACTCGTACTTCAACTGGAATGACCCTTTGCTCTCTGGTGTTTGGCGGTGAAGCAGTCCTGCCATTAGAAGTGCAAATCCCTTCCTTAAGGGTTGCTGTCATACCCGGTTTTTAACCCAAAACCATGTACTGGAGAACTTGTCACACCAGACGTGGCATTCTTGACGCATCGAGAAAAATTCTCAGCTGCACTGGGCTTCTAATCGGGTGTCATAGCATTCCACGCCCTTCTATTTCGCGACTGAGGGTGACTTCTCATGTGCTCTGGTAACACCTCCATGTGAATCTGGCAGTAGCATGCGAGGTTCTTGGGGTGGTAGATGAACTTCTCATGAACCCCGTCAAGTTTCTTGTTGATGACCCCTCTCTTCTTATTGATGGTCGCTTTGACTGACTTCAGAAAGGGCATCCCTAGGATGATGGAGGTCTGTTGATGAGGATCCATATCCACGACCTTGAAAACAACCAAGGTCAACGAATCTTGGAACTCAATCAACACATCATTTGCTATCCCATAGGGTTGCATTATAGCGGAGTCTACCAGTCGCAGTTGATGAGGGGTAGGGACCAATGGGTCCTCGTCCAAGCAGTCATAGACCATCTTGGGTAAGATGTTCATGCTGGCTCCCCAATCACAGAGCGCATGATGGACCTTGAATGGCCCCAAGATGCAAGGAACTGTGGGGAGTGCTAGTCCGCTTAGCCCATTCCGAAGGTTGTCAAGGATAGCATCACTGCTGATCCTGGACATGGTCATTTTCATCCCATCAGATGGTTGTGCTAGAAATTTCTTGTTGATGTTTCTTATGCAGCTCCACAAGCGCACGGAATTGTCAATGTAGCACTTCATTGAAAGTATTCTCCTGGTATTGCATTTATATTTTCCCAAGGGAGGAAGCATCTCTATCATATCTAAGACTAACACAGAGAGTAACTCCAATGAGTACTACTAGGCTATACAGAGGTTACATTAACTGGGGTTAACGGACATACACACAAGTTCTCCAGGTTCTACAGTTAAGCTAGGGTTCCACCTAGTCGAGAGACTCGAGAAGAGGGTCAACTCCTAAGGATCTATTCTAGTCATGTCTATCATAACACGTTATCCAGGATTCCAAATCACCTGCTATGCTGCCTACTCTGCTTCATGACCCTAGTTTCTCACTAACTGTATCACAGCAAGGAATCCACACAAGGGGATACAATAGCCCAAGTTTGGCCAGCTCACCATGACCTCGACGTGCTGGATTACAAAGCCCTAATAGGACTGTCACTCATACGAATACCACAATCTCACGCAAGGTGTGGAGCTTCACTAAAGGATTTAGACCTGGACACCACATCCACGAGTAAAGCCAAATGTTTCCCCGTTGGCTGATAAAATACGAGAAAACACACCAACGTCGGTAAAGTACTCGAGCTACGAGGAGCTAGAGTAATCTACCGAGTCAGACAGATAACCTACAGAGCAATAACAACAAACAAGAGGGACCAAGTGATAGTAACTATGCACGCATCTAAGCTCAAAACAAAACAACAACAAAAAATATAAGAACTAAACTCAAAGTCTATAAAGAAAGGTGAGGATACAAGAGCTCACCGATCTTCGAGACTACTTCCGGAGCTCGAGCGAAGACTTGACTCGACTCTCGATAGGGCTTCGCTTGTGCTTCTACTACTAAACCAGAACCTTTACAAGTGGAGAACTATAAGAAAAGTGTGGTGTGTGTGAATTCTACCATGGGGATCCTTATATAGGGGTAGAGGGGAGCTTCCACTGACTTAATTAAGTCGGTTTCGAGGTGATGGACTGCTGGGTGGCCATCCACGTGGCCAACCGGCCACTACTCCTGGTTTCCACCAACTCTCGGCCACAGGATCCTCTTATGAATTGACGTGTGAGCTTAGCCACCAAGTCTCGGCCTGAACCAACTTAAAGTCTAGCTAGCCAGCCATGGGGTTGGGCCAGCCGGCCGGCCCTTGAGCCCCCTTGACTTGTGGTTTGACCACACGTGGTCTACGTGTCACGAACATTTCTATAGTGACACTATCTTTGGTAGAATTCCAAATGTTCTTGTAATTTCTTGAAATGCTCCAATTTGGCAC
>VSTD030000838.1:0-14480 GCA_008808055.3 Sporobolus alterniflorus
TTTGATGATGTGTGTGATATTTGTGTTGTATAGTTTGCCTGTTTTGAAGGTTTCCCGTTCGCGGAGGCAACTAAAACAAGCACTAGTAAAAGTAAATAAAACTCTTATATTCGTCGGTTAAGGCCACGCGTCAGCTGCGGGTCACCTTCGGGGCCCCATATATTTGGGCCCACCTATCAGTTCCGTGCCCCGGCCCCCCATCTCAGTATATTCATCGGTTCCACGTCACCGATGAATATACTATTATATTCATCGGTACCGATGAATAACTCGATTTAAATTCGTCGGAGTTATGTTCATCGGTAGATTCATCGGTTAACCGACAAATTTATACTATGTTTATCGGTTTAGAAGGTAAATCCCTATTTCCTGTAGTGAGCTTAGTGGGCGTGAGGGCTCTGAGGGGGCCTTTGGCTTGCGAGGCCTCTGACCTACATCCCAACATTTCCCTTATTGACCATCCTAGTATTAAAGTTGGAGAACAAATGTCATTTTTACCCATGGTAGCATTTTTGTGTTTAACCTTCTTATTAACCATGAAATTGGACAATATGTCATTTAAAATATAATTTGTAATTTGGACAATATGAATATGCACTTTTGAATATTTTGAGAAACAATAATATACATTTTTGAGTAATGCTTGCATAAATTTGTTAGGTAGTATCCATTTTTGCTAGTAATTTTTGTGCAATTTAGCGTGTGTGTATAAATTCACTAGTAAAATGGACATGCCGGAAATATTGGTAGTATTTTTTTGGTACTCTATTTAATGAATTATTTATAGTAAATTGTTGTTTTTAGGTAGTGCATTTAATGAATTTTTCTAATGAATTATTGCACCACCTAAATTGTTGGAAGACAATTTTTGTATTAAGTGAATTATTGCTAGTAAATAGCAGCTATATATTTTTAGGTGCCACATTTAGTGAAAAGTAAGGAAATTACTACTAGTAAATAACAGTTATATATATTTCTAAAAATTTGGTTTCACCTACATAGTGAATATTTAATGTTTTATCTTTTTCAATATAATAGTAATGGATCCCTTACATCTTAGCTTCTAGAGTGGTAGCTCCACGTGCGGACACTGGTCAGACCTTAGCGCCCCCACCACCACCTTGCCCGCGTGACTAGCTCTTGTTGAACTTATCCAGCATGACTTTCATGAACTTTTTAATCTTTGGACTGGCATCGTTACCAAAGACATTGAACAACATCATCCAGATTGAACCCACATCAATGTCATCATTTCCAGTTTGTTCCTTGAGCATCTCTATGAATGTCGAGAGTAGTGTTTCAAAATTAAGGGGAAGTGAAAAATTTGGAGCCTGGCTATCCCGCTGATTTTTCTAAAATTCGACGAAATTCAGTAAAATTCAGTCCAACTCAATTTTGGGGCTGTGAGTAATAGTAAAAATGTGGAAATCGGGTTACCGGCTGGTTATTCGACCGGTATAGCCGATTAATCGGGTCAGGCGCCGGCTCCCGCGTTCTGCTACCTCAGACCCGGCGCTGCGTCACCTCATGTTCGCGCTCACCAGCGAGGTGTCCCCCAAGATCGGTCGGCGCGTGCGTGTCACAGCCCCGCTTCGCGTCTACAACGTCATCAAAGCGCTTGACCTCGGCAACCAGGCCATGGAGGGCTTGGTCAAGCAGTACGTGTGCAGCTCTAGTTGCGCGGCTTGGGGCTGTTGTCATGGGAGGAATCCGAGGAAGGGGAAGCGGATGAGTCAGAGCCTGAGGAGGTGGTGGAGGGGGAGGCCTCACGGCGCGACCGATTCCCGGCGCAATGCGGTCAGTTTGTTGGTCGCCGCAGCCGATTTGTCCAATCACCAGCCCGACTTCCTTTTTCTAGTGAGGTGGAGGAACAAAGACTCGGGGATAAGGTTTTGAAGAAAACAATTACTCCCTCTGGTGTACTAATAGTTGTTTGGAAAGATCTCGTATACCAAGTAGATATTAAATATGCTTCTTTGTCCTACCCATCCAACTATCTTTACGGTCTGAACTGGTTACCAACCCAGTTCTCGACTGAAGCAACCTGAGTTGAATTTCTACCGGCTGCGCATGCGTTTTATTTTGCATGCATTTTTATGGCCTGCCCACTTCAGGCTTCATTCATAGCATGAATACTTCTCTTGTGAGTGAATAACGACAACTAATAGTATACAAGGCCAGAACGACATCTATTAGACTACGATGAGGCAAAGATACAAAGAAAGGGTTATTGGGTCACATGGGCCCATTACGTAGATTTGATGAAATTCGAATTTTACCCATTCAAATGTTGTCCATTTTGAAACATTTCTTCACCAGTCACCTTAGAATTTCATCTAGTTTTTTTACATATTTTTCCTGATTTGTTTTTATTTTTTTAAAAAAATCAAATTTGAAATCCAAAATTCATTGAATTTTGAATTCGGTGCACCCCAATCCACCAAATTTCAGAAAAGCCGGCCAAATTTTTTTAGCTTGCTCGAGAGTGGTAGGGCGCGGTTTTTTATGTGACCAGGTCCAGTTGGCTCAGCGTATGCCTCGTCCTGGTCCTCACCTCCGTGGCGGCCATTGCCATTCTGGTCCTCACCTCCCTTAGACTCAAACACATCACAGACGGTGCTTTCATATACTCAAGCTACAACCCTTACGGCGGTGGCTGGCGACCGGATGGCGTTTTTTGTGCCGGAGCATCCCTGAGGCATGAAGAGCTGGTTTAATGCCATGGGGAGGCCTAGGGCTCCTGCATGGTTGACGTTCTCCGCGCCGGCCCCTGTTGGAGATGGACTTTCTTGCGACGGGCTTCCCCGGAACCTAGAGTTTCTGGGAAATCACGGGCATGGCCTATTTTCTCCTCCTAAGGGGAGTAGGTTCCGATGGTTTCGATCATTAATCAATGCAGCCTGCAATTTTCTTAGCACATGCAAAGATCTGTTCTGGCAGAGGAAACAATATCGGATCCCTCACCAGTGGATCTATGAACTCGCTTCACGGTATAACTCAGAGCGGAGTCTGAGATGGAGGAGTCTTGCTGGGGGAAGGGAGAACTGTAATCCGATCAGGATTGTGACAGAAAGGCCCATGACTATAAAATCTACGAGGGTGGACGCTCAGCAGCATCTCCTGGACTCGCATCGCTTGCTCCTTGGCAGTTGGGGTGAACAAGAAGAACTCATTGAGAAATCTACCCGTCCGAAGCCATTGAGTGCATCGGGTGATCCTGGGATACTGTTGAACAACACCATGGCGGGCACATCACGCGCAGCAGGCCGGGAAGACCTAGCTTCAAAGCTTGGCAAGGGAAGGAAACAGGGTCATGAAGCAAACGTTAAAGACCGGAAGAACTGGGCCATGGAGATCTACAAAGGGAAGGCTCATGAGGATGGGGCGAATTTGGCTAAAGATGAGGTCCTGGAATTTGATCTGAATGAGGAAGAAGCAGAACAGGTGGCTAAATGCCTGGCCATTGCAATCTACTATTTAAGAAAGAGCTTCAGTCCACAATCTCTGTTCTCGGATATGCTTGCAGCTTGGGGGATCCAGAATCTTAACAGCTTGAAGAAGATAGGTGATTACAACTTCCGTTTAGTGTTTGCTAAGGAAGAAGAGAAGAGGTGAGTTATTGAAGGTGGACCTTGGCGGCACAAGGGTGATGCCATGATCGTTGTTCACTATGATGGGCTCACAAGACCCTCTGAAGTGCATATTGATCACATTGGACTATGGGTGAGGTTCTATGATCTGCCTCCAGCCATGATGAAAGAGGTTTTTGCCAAGCAGCTAGGGAGCCATCTAGGTAGATTCACCTCCTTTGACACAAGGTATCCAAGTTACTTACAAGTCAGAGTTCAGTTCCTCCTAAGTAAACCCCTCCTTCCTCAGCTGACAGTAAGGATCAAAGAGAGAGGTGCGATGATCATCATTCTGAGATACGAGATTGTACGCCACTTCTGCTTCACTTGTTGCCGCCTGGGTCACGCTGCTATTAATTGTGACGATGAGGATGTGAGTGAAGAAGGTCCCCGATTCAGAGAAGAACTATGGGCATCTCCTCCAAAGAGAGTCTGGGAAATCAAGCTAAACCCAGTGGCACCAAGGGCGATGTGACCCTTATTCCAGGTTGGTGTGGGCAGTACCAAACAGACTTCCTTGGGAGGTATGGCAGAGAGTGCATCTCGGAGAATGCAAACGCAGTAGGGTAGCCAAAGAAGTAATCAGGAGGGAAAGATGGTCATTAGTGATGAGTTTGTTCAGAGTGTAAGGTCCATGCACGTGTCCAACCAGGAACCGATAAGATCATGTTCTTTACATGGTGTTGGTGGCAAGGATCGGGTCTCCTTTGGCACAGATATGTCAACAGAGGAGTCTGGCGAGAGTGTCTCGACTCAGGAGAAGGATGCATTGAAAATGATTGCGGTAGAGAGATTCCAGGAATGAAAGTTTGGACAGAAATCTTCCCTAAGGGGGGGATAAAAGGGCTTTGCTAAAGGTGCACAAGGCAGGTGGCTCAAAAAAGCAAATGACCCCTGTGAAGGAGGGCCTAAAAGTTGCTATTAGGTCTTTAATGAAGGTGGAATCAGAAGGACTTGAGGAGGTGAAGATGGACGTGGAGCTGAGGGATAATCCAGCGCTGCAGAAGTTGGAGCCTCAACACCTGATGGGTTCTCAAGATGAGACCCATTAGGAAAAATGAGTCTATTGAGCTGGAACTGTCGAGGATTGGGGCAACCCCGGACAGTTCAAGGGCTTGTATGCCTAGTGCGCAATTTCTGTCCATCTATAGTTTTTCTTTCTAAAACAAAACAACAAAAGAATAGAGTAGAGAATTTAAAGAATCGTCTAGGTATGAATAAGTGTTTTATAGTGGATGGTATAGATAAAAGTGGTGGTTTGGCTTTGTATTGGAGTGATTCAATAAAGATAGAAATATTATCTTATGGGTTGCATCACATTGACACTCTAGTCTGGGATGGGTCTCATCATGCAGGGTGGAGAGGTACCTTTATCTATGGGGAGCCTAATACTCTGAATAGGCACATTATGTGGGAACTTATCAGAAGGATTAAGCCGAGATCTCAAGCTCCTTGGTTGATGATAGGTGACTTGAAACTATGTGGGGCTTTGAGCACCTGTCTGTAAGGAAGCGGGCAGAGCGTCAAATGCTTGATTTCAGAGAAATTCTATCGCACTGTGACTTGCAAGACCTGGATTTCAGAGGTAAACCTTGGACCTTTGACAATAAACAAGCTGGTGAGAGGAATGTGCGGGTTAGGCTCAATCGAGCTGTAGTGAGCCCAAGTTGGTCTTCTTGGTTTCCTGAGCCAACTTTGCAGCACATAGTGTCGCCCCGGTCGGACCACTGCCCTATTCTTTTGCATATGGTGACCAGGGACGAAAGCTGTAAGACTCAACACATATTTCGGTATGAGGTCATGTGGGAAAGGGAAACAACCTTGCCGGAGGAAATTAAAACTGCATGGGAGCGTGGTAACTCTGTTAATAATCTAATGGATATTGCTGATTCTCTGCAGGGAGTTAAGCGTCAGCTGACATCATGGAGCAAAAGCAAATTTGGTGCCGTGACAAAGGAGTTGGCAAAACTACCGCAGAGGTTAGAATGTCTGGAATCTCAAGGTGGCCATGCGAACCACACAGAAGTACTCAAAGTAACAAAACACCAAAGATTGCTCCATTTTTCTTGAGTCAAAAAAAATGGAGCAAGATTTCGCAAAGTCTTTGCAGCAATCTGCACCCTGAAAAGTCAATCACAACATACAATGCACCCCCACCACCAGCAATACTCTTCATCATATCCTTCGCTCCTTCCACCGCAACCCTACTAGAACACCCAAACTCAACCTCCAGCATACTACCAATCCTACCATTATGCCACAACCAATCACCCGTAACCTTCACCAACTCCTCGAATAACGTACCCTCCACCAGCTCCACAAATAACGTATCCTCCAGCAGTTCCGCAAATCACCTATCCAGTGAAACAACACTAAACCTGAAGTTAAAATCGAAGCCAACCCACCACCTCGACCTCCACCACAAATCCAAGAAACCTAGCAACAAAGTGACACCTTCCCCACTCATGGCACAATCCTCACAATCACCGGAGGTTCCAACACCGATTTTGACACTAAGCGGCAGTGCAGAGATTACTACATAGAAGTAAACCATGTAGCCGTCGAATGCCCCATCACTCAAACCAAGTGGTCACACATTCCTATAACCTTCTCTGCCCAAGATGTGAACCTAGCCTCGTTCCCTCACACTGATGCTATGGTCCTCACTGTGCACATCGATCGATAGAACGTCTCAAGAATCCTCTTTGACAACGGCAGCCAGGCGGAAATACTTTTCATGTCGGCTTTCAAAAAAATGGGCTACAACAAGAAGCAGCTCAAAGAACTGACGGAGCCCCTCTACGGCTTCGGCGGCACAAGAATCAAGCCCGTGGGAGTCATAACATTGTCCGTCTCATTCGGCACCCCGCAAAACCCTCGTACATAGTACATAACCTTCCATGTGGTAGATATTCTATATCCCTACAATGCCATCTTCGGACGAGGGCTATTAAAGACCTTCGAAGCCGCCCTGCATTTAGAGTACCTCTGCCTCAAAGTACTAGCAACCTTCAACATAATAACAGTTTTCAGCATTCAAAAGGAAGCTAGAAACATCGAGTGTGGTTTTGCCCCGGGCCACAAAATGTGCATTTTTTAAGAGAAGATACAGAGCAGCATGAGCAAGAGTAGACTTCGTCAAAGAAGGAGATGTCGGTAGAATCCAAAAAGTCAATTAAATGCAAAGGTGATTTCAAGAGAGTGGCACTCGACCCTAGAGTACCTGATAAGGCCGTCTGCAATGGCACTGAAATGAGCCCAAAAGATCAAGCGGGGCTCCTGCAATTCTTAACAAGAACAACAATGTCTGCGCATGGTCCACTTCCAATCTAGTAGGGGTTAGTAGAGAAGTAATCGAGCACAAGTTGCAGGTTAACCCGCACGTGAAGCCCAAGAAACAAAAGGTCCACAAAATGTCAAAAGAAAAGATAGAAGCAGCGAAGGCCGAAGTGCAAAGATTGTTGCATGTAGGGTTCATCAGGGAAGTAAGATACCCACAGTGGCAAGCAAGAAGAAAGCATCATATATTTCTGATCTGACGAAAACTTTCGCCAATATGTGAGAAGCCAAGCTCAAGTTGAACCTAGACAAGTGTGTTTTCGGAGTAACACAAGGCAAAGTACTAGTTTTTTTGGTCTCCACCAAAGGCATCGAAGCCAGCCCCAACAAAATCAAGGTCATCCTCCAGATGCAGCCCCCACAAACCAAAAAAGAGGTGCAAAAGTTGATAGGTCGTATAGCAGCCTTGAACAGGTTCATCGCGAAGCTAGCAGAAAGAAACCTCTCCTTTTTCAGCATACTAAGGGGCTCCACAAAAGTAGAATGGGGGCCTGAGTAGCTGAAGGCCTTGATGATCTGAAACAGTACCTCCAGCACCTGCCAACACTATCCAGTCCAGAATAGGGTAGCCCCTCATACTATACATCTCCGCCTCACATTCAATTGTCAGCGGAGCTCTGGTCGTTGAAAAGGAAGTAACGCACAAGGGAACCACAACGAATAGGTTCACCGAAGCCAGTTTCGCTAACCTAACGCTTGAAGGTGAGGGTCATGATTTTCGGTTTTCTCAAACGTGAATTTTCAACAGCAAATCGTGCGAAGGCACCAACGCACATTGAGAAAAGGACACGAACAAAAACACATCACAGAGACAAGACAATCATATTCAATCGTCATCAATATTTATAACTTCATTCTTTACAACCAACCCACCCGCTATAAACTGCTCCAGCATTATTTGCCACTCTCTCTCCTCCATACTGGTCAAAAGGGAGTAGCGACCATCTTTAAAAGATTTCCTAATAGCAAGCGGGAGCTCAGCGGATGCCCCTGCGTCAATATCTAACAAAACCGTATTGGTTTTGATCTTCACAGACCCTCATCTGCGACCTCTAACACTAGCTATATGCCAACCTCGCGAGTGCTGGTCTTTCGCAAAGCCCCACCGCCTCATCTTTTCTTGGACAAAGGTGCTCGGCCCGGAGGTGGCGCCTCTATGCTGACAGGGACAATTTGACTAGCCATGGGCCGCCGTGCTTCATCCTTCGAAGAAAAAACAAATTATCCATGTAAACATGTGCAACAAAATAAACATTAATATCACGAAGGATATTCACAGAAAAACCCATTCCATTTCATGAAATATGTGATGCCTCAACTAGGCCAAAATATCTTTACAAAACTTGCGTTCAAAGACACTGAGCTCCACTCCCTCAGTCCTCAATTTTTTCAGTCTCCACGATAGCTTTGGTATCCTCCAGTTGGGTGTCGGTTTGAGTTTGAGCCTTGGTAGCTTCCTCAGTGCCAGAGAGTTCACCTTCGACAGCATCCCCCACGACTGCACCGTCGCCATCGCCCAAAGCCTCTGGCTGAAATAGTCATTTTATCAGTCAGTTCGCAATTCAAGACATCAATTCTCCACTATCAGTATCACTTACAATCATGGCGTTGGCCGCCTCAAGCCGACGAAGAGCCTCTGGCAAGCCATGTGATTTCCACCACTTTCTCACGATTCGTCCCGCCAGCTTTCACACGTCCTCGGGAACATCTTGTAGGACGGCAGCATCGCTGGAAGCGGCCAACCTATGAAGGCGGCCCAACTCCTGGGACCCTTTGTTGTTGAGCATGCTTAAAATACCTTCAACAACCAAGATGGTGAAATTATCATTCAACTGCCAAATGGTATCTGGTACCATTTTCACTTCCCTAGGGAAGGGCAAACACCACGCTTGAACCTCATTAAATGATGAAGCCACCATTTTGTGAAGTTCATGGAGCCGGCGGCAAATATTCTGGAGGTACTCGGTGTAGCTATGAGTCTCCAAATCCAAGTCCCCTCAAAGTTTAGCAAGCTCTGTCGCATGGGTTTCCACAAGCTCCATTTTCTCCCGCTCAGTCATTTCAGTAAACATTTTATGTTTCTCCGATAGCCAGCAGTTATGGTCTCTTTTTCATGTTTCGGATCGGCATAAGCTGCCTCAAGTTCAGCGATTTTTCAGCTTGGGAGTTCGCCAGCACCTCCAGCTCTGCATTTTTAGCCGTCCACGCTGATTCAGCTGTTCTTTTTTCACGTTGACTCTCCGACAGCGCGAGAACCTGTGAAAATAAACAACCAATCAGAGCGAGTACAATAACACAAAGATACGAAGGTAAAGAAAAACCTACGCGCCATAGGTAGCGTTCAAGTTCCTCATACAAGTTCTCTAAAGGTGGAGCTCAAGCAGCATCTGCAAAACAGTCATCAGGGCCCACGGTAACAAGGCGAAGCTACAACACAAAAAATAACAAGATATAGACGGCGGAGGAGTTACACGTTTCTCTCTAGCTTTTTTAGGCGAAGGGGTCTTGCAAACATCGGGCGATGAGTCATCGCTAAGATTGTCGAAGGCCACCACTCGAACAGCGTGTTCACTAGCACGAGCCGTGGTGGGCCCCGCACCGTTGAGCATGTGGGATGGTGCTGCTACATCTAACAAGCAAAATGTGTTAGATACTCCAATTGGATTCACAAGAACCAACTCTATTTCTGACATACCATGCGACCCAATTTTGACCCTCAGGTGGATCACCTTCACAACACCTATCTTTTTCGATGGCCACGCTTTGGACAACGGTGGTGCCATTTTAGACGGAGGGGCATGCCTCTAGATAGAGGTGGCACCATTTTGGATAGAGTGGCCCGGCTCGTACTGGTCTTCACCCTTTTTGCAGTCGGTTTCTTTGACACTTCAGCTTTTCGCTTGTCCCTTGCTGCTTGAGAGGCCTCACTGCCGGGAAGCGGGCAAGGGAAGGAAGCCACCCTATTTGCTCAAAAACATGATTAAGATGACCTCTATTCAGGAGCTTCACCGTCATAAGTGCATTATACTCTCTCGGTCTGAACCACCCCAAGAACCTCTCAGCCTCAGTTTCGACCTCTGCCAAAATGCGAGTAGTATCTTCCGTAGACACTGATTCTATGGAAAACAACGGCAACACGGTCTGGACTTTTGACACAGGAGTCATGCCGATGGTCACGCCTTTAAAGCCAAAGACAGAGGCCAGAAGGAACATCTTACAGGCCACAAACTCTTCAACAGCATCCCGGACCCTGATGGTGGTGGTCACCTGAATGAAAGCAGGGTCATTCGGATCGTTGTCTGGGCATTCGACCTCTAGCTCAACCGTGTAATCGAGCGCGCTCATCCGTGAGTGCAGAATGTGCACGCTTTTCCCACCTTCAGAGCTACGGAGGTGTGGGACGCTTTTCCCACCCCGCTGACCATTTATTCTTGATAGTGAGGCTGAGCTTCAGCCCACCATCCCTCTTCGCACAAAAATTCAAACAGCCATACTGTGCGAACATTTCGCCTTTGGGGGATTCCACCTTTTTCGGCTGGTAATGCAATTCATATCACTTCACAAACGCATTACTTGTGGGGCACGCCCCTGAAGCTACCAATGGCCCATAAATATTTCAAGAGCTGCGCTATGGCATTGGGCATTAACTGGTGCAGTTGCGCCTGGAAGTGTAGCAGGATGTCAACCAAAGCAGGATGCGGAGGCATGCGTAGACCGGTGACAAAAAAGTCTTCATACATGACAGCTTTGTCATCATTAGGCTCCAGTACCATTTCCGCCCCGGGCTTCGCCTTCAGCAAAATATCCCTTTTCAACCATCTCTTTGATTTTGCCTCGGGTGATGGTGGATGCCCCAAAATAAAATTTCTAGGAGTTTTCATCATCAGAGGTGCCTCCGTCTGCAGAATTATCAGTCCCTCCATTACTCAAGGTGGGGCCCTCACCATTGGAGGCCCCAGGCACTTCACCACCACCAATTGTTTGAGCCACCCACCGGATTGTCCACCATGTCCAGATTTTCAGCCTCCGCTACGTTGGATGTAGCGACCTCGCTGAGTGGGCTGCAGCACGACATGACCTTCGGATAATGAGTGAGATCATCAAGAGCGAAACGCAATAAGAGAGCCAGAGCATGAGCGAATTACAGTAGATTGATCATGATAATGATAGACCGAGTGGGCAATACCAAGACCCACCCACGACTTTTATAGCCACAGTAGAAACCACACGCGCAAACTGAAACACAGTAACTAACGGTCACAACAAGCAGGCCTTAAGGCCCAATGGGCTACCTTAAGGCCCCCCAACATGCATCAACAGAGCTATCACAGAGAACAACAACACCTAAGCTCAAGCTCACACCTTCGGTGCTCGAGCCCTCCAAAGCAACGCTCAACCACCGAAGGTCACAAATCACATCATCAAACCCCAATGCGCAAGGGTGACACTTTCAGAGGCCTTCATGAAACATGTCGCAGAGTCAGCTCATTGGGGTTGATTTCGTGAACCTCACCTATGAGGAGCTACTGTTGGGGATGCAAGCCGAATGCATCGCATCGAAGGCCCCCTCAGCACCATCGTGTGCATCAAGCATCATAGAAATCAAGGGGGCGTAGGCTGGAGGCCATGCACCCAAGACACCTTCAGCACCATCACATGCAATAACCTCTGCACATATTCACTAACGAATCAACCTTCATGTCCTTTAATCTCTGGCAGGAAGGTGGGAACGGGACCCATGGCGAAGGCCTCGGACACTCTTGCCGATGGAGGTCCCTCGGTGAGTAGATCGAGGAGAGCACGGAGGTGTAGACAAGGCCGAAGGTCTGGGCTATGCATTGAATGGAGGCCCAACAGTATGGGACACGTGTCACCATTTGATAGGCCTTGTGTAAAGTAGAAAAAGTGTAAAATGACTGTAATACCCCTGGGACTGTATACTCAGTGTAAACAGGGCAGATAGGGGGGTCATTCAGACATTGTTACCGGACCCCCTAACCACCACTATAAATAGGCCCCCTGGGATTCCCCTAGGGGAGGAAGTAAGTGCATTTATTACCCAGTGTGTTGTGCCCTTGGGACCTTCGTACACATCATTTCCTTGTGCATGTAACCCCACCTTCGCTCTTTTCCCTGATGTTCGAGATCAGGTTGCCCTCGGCTATTTGATCCCAACACCCCTCAAGCATCTCGACCTTAGCTTTGTGAACTGATCTTGATCCTTCATGAAACAACCTAAGTGTTTCCCATATTTCACTTGCGTTCTCAAGACCAACCACACGGTCATACTCATCCTTCTCTAAGGATGATATTAACACATTTGACACTTGAGCATTGTAGTGGATTTGTTGGAGTTGGTTGTAGTTGGGAGTTTCTCCTTGTTTCGGGAAATCCACACCTATGCATACAACTTTCCAAATGCTCGGATTGAGTGACATTAGATGCACCTTCATCCCGTGATGCCACTTGGAACAGTTCGTCCCATTGAAATGGGGCACCTTTCTGGAGTGCACGAATGTGAAGGTATGGTTAGAAGGTAAAGAATCATAATTGAAAGAAGTTGTGTTATAAGAAGGCATAGAGCCATGCTTCTTTTTGCCTTTGCCTCTCTTGGCTTTAGAGCTCTCATCATCATAGGAGGAGGAGTCATTTACTTCTTCATTTGAGGATGAAGAAGACACTTCTTGTCCTTTCGGATTCTTGCTCTTTAGCTTCTTCTTAAGCTTGGCAATCTTTTGTTCAAGCTTGAGCACTTTCAACTCAGAGGCGAGTTGGTTGGCCTTGGACTTGGTTGGAGTAGAGGGCTTCATGCCATTTCCACCACCACTAGGTGGAGGAACTTCTCTGGATCCACCCGCATTTGTCGATGGGTCTCCCTCTTCAATTTCTTCGACTCTAGGCATCTTCTCTCCAAGCGGTTAAACTCGTTGATGGAGAGTTTGGCTCTGATATCAATTGAAAGTTGCATAGAGGGGGTGAATATGCAATCAAACCTGAAACTCACTTAATTTATACAAGTTAAATCAGGGATTACCGAATATATCCGACCTCTTGGCGGATATGTCCGGCAGACACCAGATATATCCGGTGAAACATGATTTTGAGCAGTGGAAAAGTAGATCGGGTACCAAGATGATGAATCTAGGGCCCGATGAGCTTACAACTAGCAAGAAAGACACTATAGAGCAGGTATAAATAAGTAGAGCAACTAATTTCAACCTATTCACCTAGAATCACAATTTGGGTTAGGTCAAACTTAAGCAAGAACAACAATGAAATCGAGGCAAGCAAAAGAGATAAAAGATTTGTTCTCAAAGTTCAGCTAACCACGAAGGTTGCCTACATCTCTGTTGAGGTGCCCACAAAGGGTCGGGTCTCTCTTAACCCCAAACCTCGTTGAACGATCACCAAGATCTAGTTTGGTTTTCCACTAGTAAATCCCCACGAAGGAGAGGGCAATACAAACTTTTCGAGGCTCACCACAACCTTGGTGGCTCCCGGAGGACACCTAGTTGTCCAGGTGACAAGTCCCCAAGAGTAACGAACACACGAAGATCATCGGTGAAGTGCTTTTCTTGAAGATCGAGAGGGTCACTCAAAGAATGACTCAAATCTCTCCTAGGATACTTGGATTTGAGTGAAGCTTGAAGGAGAGAGAGTTTGAGCTCAAGAAGCTTTGGTTCAAAGTGTTTTCAAGTCAATGGAGTGGCCAATGGAGTGAAGGGGGCTTGGACCTCCTTTTATAGTCCCCAAAATGAATCTATCTATTGGGGTATCAGAGATTAGGACATGTCAGAGCAGGAGACCGGATATGTCTAGGAAATGTTACTGGAACCCGGTCTTAGCACCGGACATGTTCAGTGCTGGGACTTAACCCGAGATAAAATTGAGAGGTCGGACATGTCCGGTCCAGGGACCGGATATGTCTGGAAATCGCCTCTGGAACCCGGTGACCCAGCTGAATAAGTCCGGTCAAAGGACTTAGTCGTTGCATCAGGAAGGTGACCGGATATGTCTGATCCAGGGGCCGGACATATCTGAAAATCTTCTCTGGAACCTGGCAGAAGAGCCGGATATGTCTGGCTGACTGGAAAATAGGGAGGCCTGAACATGTTCGGGCTGGGGGTCGGACATGTCTGGCAAACACCTCTGGAACCCGGTCTGCAGGGCCAGATGTGTCTGAAAATTCCTGGCAAGTTGGATTGGAAAAAGGACTTCTACTATTTGCACTTCACCAACTCACTCGATGCATCCCCCTTGATAGTACGAATCTCTTAGGACACAAATAAAATATAATTTCCCTAATCCTCAAAGATCTTCACGACTTTTTCCTTTTTCTTAATTGTAGGCCATATAAATTTTAATAACTCACATGTATTGTCTTTTTCAATGAGATACTCTACAAAACTCTTGAAACAAGGTTAGACCTCTAATTGTTGGCCATCAATCCTCCAAAACCCACACGGGGGACTAGATGCACTTTCAATCTCCCCCTTTTTGGTGATTGATGAC
>VSTD030000839.1:0-14478 GCA_008808055.3 Sporobolus alterniflorus
ATCATATTGTTACTATACGTGTGAATGAAACATCCTGGGCACACGTATGGAGGCTTCGTTCCCGCTATCTCAGAACGAGGTATGACAGCCGGGCTCCAGCGCTGCCTTTGCTCTCCTACAAGCGATCGGTTGGAGGCAGAATAGAAAAGAGGAGGTGGGAACGGACAGAGGCGGCGCTCAGGAAGAAAGACCAGCCAAGAGAACTATCGATACATTAGAAGGAGGAAAAACCTAATTCATCCAACGGTCCACATTAAACGAGTCCTTATTGATTCATCCGACCTCCGAATCATGCGTGTGAGTAGTCAAACGGTTCTGTTTTGATGAGATCTTTGCATCCGCGGTCTTCGATCAACTATCAGAGCAATGGATCAAAAAGTCAATTTTTGGTCAACTCCTGAAGTCTCTCTAAACCAACTTAAATTTTAATTTTTTTCTTTTTTAGGCCATTACACATGGTGCACCTCGACATAAAGGCAACCAACAATATGGCAGAGTACGAGGCCCTCATTTTTGGGCTAAGTACCACGCCATCTCTTGGGGTCCGACAAGGTGAGGGGTGACTCCAAACTAATCATCAGATAAGTTAAGGGGGAATGCGGCTGCAATGACCCCAGTTGGCCGTCTACCTTCTTTGCGAACCGGGCGAAGGGGGTCTCGGTGATCCCGATGGCCCTGATTCCATGGAGCCCATCAAGGATCGTAGGCATCATGAGGGACTCTGTGCACCCCAGCGCACAAGATCCAGAAGCTCAAGTCGGTCCTAATACATGGATCACGGAGATTCAGACTTAGTTGAAAGACAACATCCTTCCTGATGACCATGAAATCGCTGATCCGATTATCCGCGTGGCTAAGAGATACACGGTGGTAGAAGGGGATCTCTACGGGTGTTACGCTAATGGCATCCTAATGAGGTGCATAATCTGGGAGGAGGGCTACGAGTTGCTCACAGAGGTACATGGAGGCAAGTGCGGCAACAATGCATCTCTCAGCACGTCGGTCGGTAAAGCCTTTCGGCATGGATTTTATTGGCCCACACTATCCAGGACATCGTCGAGCTGGTAAAGACTTACAGGGTGTTACACCACAAAATGTGACACAGTGGAGGACAGCTTGATGCGGAGTGTATCAGAGGGTATCCCGGATGGATAAGGAGCCTAACCCAACATTATTGTGAAACCTGGGTAATGTTGAGAGACACAGGTAACTTTGTGGTAAAGGTTAACGTGAAGAAAATGTGGAGGAAGGACCGATGATAGCCAGTGCTGAGTTGCTTGAGGCTTGGGTAAGCTCGGGTAAGGCAGATTCGATCTCGGATAAGGCAAATGGGGTTATCCGGGTTGCTTCAGGGAACTCGATAGAACTTTACTTCTTTGCATTACTTGTTCTTAGTTTTTTTAGTTTCTTTAGTTCATAGTTGCTTTAGCTACCCTTTGTTTCCTTGGAGAAGAAAGTATCTGGGTTAAGCTTATGAGACAAGGTTCTACCAAGTTTCACGCAAGCTATCAAAGTTTTCGTGCGAACATAGGGCCTGCCAATTTCATAGCAAGCAAATCCACACACCGGCACAGACGCTGCAAATGATCCTACCGTCATGGCCATTCACTGTGTCAGGGCTGGACTTCAAGGGACCATTCCCCAGGGCCATCGGAGGGTACCAGTATCTCTATGTCGCCATCAACAAATTCACCAAGTGGCCAGAAGCGACCCCTGTGGTCAAGATCAACAAGCAATCCACAGTCAAGTTCATCAAGTCCATCATCGTTTGTAGGTTTTGGGTCTGAAATAGAATGATCACTAACAATGG
This sequence comes from Sporobolus alterniflorus, assembly GCA_008808055.3. Lineage (NCBI taxonomy): Eukaryota > Viridiplantae > Streptophyta > Magnoliopsida > Poales > Poaceae > Sporobolus > Sporobolus alterniflorus. Next base: position 1,811 of record VSTD030000839.1, read on the forward strand.
GTCCCAGTTCACCAGTAGTGCATTCCAACGGTACTGCGAGGACCTTGGCATCCAGATCTGGTACGCGTGTGTTGCTCACCTAGAGAGCAATGGCCAAGTAGGGAGGGCCAATGCAGAAATCCTTAGGGGCCTCAAGACGTGCACCTATCATGATTTGAAGAAGCACGGCAAAAAGTGGATTGATGAGCTTCTGTGCACACTGTGGGGTAACTAGACATCACCTAGTTGGGCTACTGGAGAGACGCCCTTCTTGGTGTACGGGACTGAGGTTGTCCTCCCGCCAGAATTGACCACAGGCTCCCTCCGTGTCCAGTCATACAGTGAAGCCATGCACGACCAGCTCCGGTGTAATGACATTGTCCTTGTCGATGAGTGAAGATGGCAGTCAGCCATTAAAAATGCACGGTACCACCACACGCTCTGAGTTTGTGTGTAGCAAATAGCTCCAAGTGGATGATCTACTGCTCCGGTGGGTTCTCACTCGGGAGGGTTCCACAAGCTCTCCCCTGGCTGGGAGGGTCCCATCCGGGTAACCCAAGTCTGTCGACCTGGATGCGTCTAGTTGGCTACGGAGGATGGAGAACCACTGCCAAATCTTTGGAACATAGAGCATCTCCGTAAGTTTTATCCGTAGTGTAGCGGCGAGATCACTTCTTCATGTGTATGTTGTCATAGCGTTCAGGAGCACCGCTTGGGACAGCTAAATTCTGATGGGACCTGCTTCCCTTGTCATCTGGAGTGGGTCACTGGCTTCCTTTATAGCCTGTCTTGTCCTATGTAATGCCATTTTATGGGGATTTTCTATCTCTCCCTGTATGCAATCTTATTCATGGAATTGTGCTTCAGTTTTATGTCTTCATCTACCTACTTACCCCTCATGTGGTTAGTTCTATTCTCCCTGCTGTTCCTAGTTGTGTTGTGCAATCCTGTAGTAGGCAGGTCCGCTTGAAGTACCTACGCTCCGCCTGGGGGCCAGTGAGTTCTCTCTTGTTCAGGGTCTTGTGCTGTCAAATGGTTGCCCCCTGGAATAGCTAGTGCCGAGGGGGTCCAGAGGGTGCAACCTGCTTAGCCTGGTCCTGTACCATAAACATGTGCACTGTCTCTCTGATGCTATCAGTAAATACTTGGGGCCCGAACGGTGGGCACCCCTGACCAAGGGTATAATCATAACCCAGCAAGTGTTGCACTGAAATACCCAAGTCCCGTCATGCGAGTAAGGACCATCAGTCATAATGAAACCGAAGGCCTGGGATTGGGACTCCATGAGGACAATTACTGCTATCTATGCTACCTCTTGCAGGTACCAATGATTGTTGGGACAACAGATGGAATTGGCTCCCATAGGCCTCGCCATTGACATCCTCAACATAAGGTGGTGGACGCTCTCGGGCTCCGGCATCGCCTTCTAGCGGGCCCGCCATCGACGCCTGCTCTGTCAACATTTCTAAAGTGGTGGCTACTGTCAGACCCATCGACAGCACCCCAGGGGTCCTGCCATCGACGTTCCTTCAACTTCAGTGGTGGCTACAGCCGGACCCGCTGACACCACAAGGGGCCCACCATCAAAGTTTGCTCCATCAATATTTCCAACTGAAGAGGTGGCCGCTACCAGTTCTATCGGCAGCACCCCCCAGGGGGCCCGTCATCGACGCCTTGCAGCTAAGTGGTGGTCGCTACCAGTTCTATCGGCAGCAACCCTAGGGGCCCACCATCGATGTTTCTTCAACTCCAATGGTGGCTGCTACCGGACCCACCGGCAGCACCCCCAGGGGGCCCGCAATCGATGGCTAGCGACTAAGTGGTGGCTGCTGCCGGTCTAACCGGCAGCACCCCCTAGGGGGCCCACCATTGATATTTTGTGGCAAAGTGGTAGCTGTTGACAACCTTCTGGCAACACCTCCCAGGGGGCCACTATGGTAAATACTATCACTACGGTGTATGCTATAAGCAAGACATTTCTACGCAAAAATTTTCAGGTCCTTCCACTACTATGGTCTTAGAGAGAACAATTGCAATAAGTACCATTCAACAGAAGCAAGACAGAGTTTATTTACAAATGGCAAAAGACCCGGCAGTTACAAGCGGAAACGGGGAGCCCAACACATCTTCAGGTTGACACTCAAATAGCATAGCCATGAGCTTCATGGTGTCCTGGACGCTGGGCCGGGCAGCCTCCTCCGTCTCTGTGATGAACCCTTGCAGCACTGGTTCAAGGGAGATCTGGAGCTCCCTGCTCCAGAACCATATCAGCACATGCTCTGCCACTACCTCCAGCTCACCGCTAATGACCTCCTCTAGCTTCGATAGAGTCAAGTAGCAGGAGCACAACACTGACCTCCTGTACTAGATCCATGGAGCAGAGGGGACTGAAGCTAAGGGGCACTAGCACGTCTCAGTCTGGCCCAGGAAGTCCCAGACTTTTTGTGCCTCGCCCGCCTGAGCTGCCTGGAGCTCCTCCAGCCTGCTACGAGTGGTGGCCAACTCCTGAAGTTGCCTCTAACTAGATGCTTCTCCCTATCCACCAGCTCTGCCGCCCTAGAGTTTAGGCATTCATCCCTGGTGTCAGTAGCGAGCTTGTGGCCCAGGACTTTGGCACGGATCTCCTCCAGGCTCTTTCACTCCGTCTCTAGGGAGGCCTCATGGCTGTTGAGTTTAGACTCGTGAGACACGAGGGCTTTGAGCTCACGATCAAGCCTGCGGTCGTCCTTCTCCTCCCTCTCCTGCAGCTTCAGCTCCTGGTCTACCACTGCCTGCTCCCACTGAGCAATGGCGACCGCCTACGCGTTGATGTCCTCCTACTGCTTGATGGTTGTTGGGGGCGAGCCTTCGCCTCAGTGCGAAGGCTACCTCAAGTGAGCCCCGCCAGCTGGGACCTTGGGTTCACATTGTTTTTGTGTGCATGAGATTATTTTGCAGGTGGTAGAATGCTCAGAAGGCCCACCATCGAGGGTTCAGGCCAACAAGCGGAGCCGAGGTTTCTGTGGAAGCCATAGCCGAGGGTTGCAGGCCATGAGCATTGCAATTGCCACTGACCGGAGGCCGACACATCGTTGTGGACACGCATCAGTGCCTCAATGAATCGTTGTAAAATAATGTCTTGACGTAATAGACCAGGTTACCTCTGACCACACACTCTATTGGCGGGGTAGGTGGTCAGGGGTATTTGTGGCATTGTAATAAGACCCTTGACCTTCCATATAAATAGACCCACACATGCACCTCATGGAATTGATTGGCTACTGTCTGCATCATTCTCCGTGCTATTTTTCCATTTCCTATAAAGTGCTTTTTCCTCCCTCGTTGGAGTTCGTTAACCTCCGGCTATCGAACCCCAACATTGACGCTCACCATTTGTGTGCTCGGGAGAACACCCACAAAATGCCACCCAAAAAGAGGCTCAGAAAGGAGCTCCCAGCCGAAGCCTCATCTCAAGCGGCCGAAGCTCAGGTCCTCTAAACAAACCTCACAACCACCCAACAACAAACTTTGGCAGAGCCTCAACCAACCACTGCAGAGGTTAGAAGACCTGAAGAGCCACCGCAGCAACCACCAAGCCAAGCGTAGGTGCTTGCTATGAACACCTCCGCACTAACCACTCAACACACAACCCAACAGCAAAACATCGAAGCTCAAGAAGACCCGTAGCAAGATTCAGAAGAGGAGATCGAAGAAATCATCAAGGATGAGCTGGCACGCCTTCGCCAGGAGAATGAGCACTTGCGACTCATGCAGGAGTAGATGGCCAGAAGAACGGCAATGGCCAAGGGAGCCCAGATTTTGTAGCAACTGATCAAACAAGAAAGAGTAACTCAAGCGGAGCTGCAATGAGCAATAGAGCACCTTCGTCATTGGGAACATCAGCCCACAGTGCAAGAGCCTCCACTGTAGTAGTATCAGCCACAATAGCCTCAGCAAAACACATCTCACCACCCAAGACAAAGCAACATCGACACCAAGTGTCCTCTAGCTGACAACTTGCAGCTAGCGCCATGGCCATCCCAATACAGAGCAGCACCTCCGCCAAAGTAGCATGGAGAGTCTGACTCCCAAAAGTTCTTGATGTCGTATGAAGCGGCAATATCTTCATTTGGTTGAGATTTGACAACCCTCGCTAAATCATTCATCATATCACTTGAAAATGCAGCACCTAATTGGTATGCGAGACTACCTTTGAGATCAATCACATTATGGGCATAGTTAAAAGAAAAGTTCCTGGTCAATTTTCAAGGTTTTCAAGCAGATATCAGCACAGAAGAAGATTTTTTCTCCTGCCAGCAATACGAAAGGGAGACACTGTCAGACTTTTTCCACAGATTCCTTTGGCTAAAACGCAAGCCCCAGAGGTCTTAGATGAGTAGGCCATAACACAAGAAATCAAAGCACTATGTGCTGGTCAGTTACATAGTCACCTAATCAGGGAACACCCAAAAATGCTTGAAGAATTATATGAAGAATTCTGAAAGTTTAGCAGATCAGAGGTGTCACACTTTCATAAGTTGGCTTAGCAAAGGAAAGCAACAAATGAGAACAAAGGTTCAAGACCATTCAAGTACAGCAAGGGCAAAGAAGGTGCAACAAGTTTTGACATGGCCCACAAACAAGTTCACAGTATCGACTCTAATGGAGGCGGCCCTCCAGAGAATTGGGAAAAAAATTTCAGAGCTCCACAGCAATAAACAAGGCAAGTGGAGAATGTGCACATACTTTACTAATCTCAACAAATATTGTCCAAAGGATGATTTCCTACTGACAAGAATAAACAAGGTAGTAGATTCTATAGCAGGATGTGAAATAATGGCACTGCTAGACTGTTTCTTGGGGTATCACCTGATATGACTTCGGGAAGAAGATCAAGAGAAGACAAGTTTCATCACACCATTTGGCACCTATTGCTATCTTAGGATGCTCGAAGGTCTCAAGAATGCTGGGCCAACATTCTATGAGATGTCGAAAGTTATCCTCAGGGAACAAATGGAAAGGAATGTCTTTGCTTATGTCGATGACATAGTGGTTGCGAACAGGAAGAAGGAAACTCAGTTACAGGATCTAGCTGAGACTTTCGTTAACATGTGAAAAGCATAGTTAAAAGTTAATCCAGAGAAGTGCATGTTTGGTGTCAGCAGGGGTAAAGTGTTGAGCTGCTTAGTTTCAATCAAGGGAATTGAAGCCAATCCAGATAAAATAAAAGCAGTAGTTTGCATGAAACCTCCGCAGTCTAGAAAAGAAGTACAAAGACTAACAGGCAGAATAGAGGCGTTAAACCGGTTTATGGCAAAAATAGCAGAGCGAAGCTTGCCCTTTTTCAAAGTGTTAAGAGGCTCTGGTACCTTTGAGTGGGTACTAGAATAGCATGAAGCTTTTGACGCACTGAAAGAATATATACAGAAGCTGCAACATTGGTGAGTCTATAGCCAGATCAACCACTGATCTTGTATATTTCCGCACTGATAGAGAGGTATTGAAAGGGGACAAGAAGACATTGCATTAGGTCCCAACATATTTCATGTCTGAAGCTTTGGCAGGCTCAAAAATGTACTATTTAGAAATGGAGAAGATATGTTATGTTGTAGTCATGAGTGAAGAAAGCTATAGCATTATTTCGATGCTCATAGAGTCAGGGTCCTGATGAATCAGCCACTGAATGATATCTTTGGAAATCATGATTCCTCGGGCATAATAGGTAAATGGGCCATGGAACTTTCGGAACATGTAATAGATTTTGAGAAAAGAAGTGCCATAAAGTCACAAGTTATCGCAGATTTCATAGCAGACTGGATGGAGCCGTTAAGCTATACCGAAGGTACAGTCATCGACACACCATGACAAGTATACTATGACGGAGCCTGGGGAGTTTTAGGAGCTGGGGTTGTAGCAATATTAAATTCACCTTCAGGAATTAAGCTGAAGTACGCAGCAAGACTGCAGTTCAAAGCAGAGGCGGACAAGTGTAGCAATAACATAGTTGAATATGAAGCAGTATTACTAGGCCTCCACAAGTTGTGAGCAATGGGAGTCCAGCATTGTATTTTGAAAATAGATTCCAAAGTGATAGCAAGCCAAATTGAGAAAGAATGTATTGCAAGAGACAAAACATTGGAGAGATACCTAGCCGCCGTCCGAAGGATGGAGAGATTCTTTAAGGGATTCACAGTTCAATACATAGAAAGAGCAAAGAACACAGAGGTAGATCAGTTGGCCAAGGTTGCAGCCAATAAGGCGGTGCTACCTCCGGATGTATTCTTTCAAGTTGTCCAAGATCCCTCTGTGAAAACAGTCGAACCAGAGCCAAGAATGATAAATGTCGTGCAAGGAGAAGACTGGCGAGCACCGATCATGGCATACCTTCGCCACCATTACGAACCAGACAACACCATAGAGTTGACTAGAATGCAGCAGAGGGCAAAGGCATACCAAATCATCAGAGAAGAGCTCTACAAAACATCAGTCACATGGCCACTCCTTCACTATTTGAGTACAGATGAGTGCAAGTAATTGTTAACCCAGATACATGCGGGAGTGTGCGGAGGCCACATTGGAGCAAGGGCTCTCATTGCAAAGGTGTTCAGACAGGGTTTCTATTGGCCATCCATAATAGACAATGTTGCAAAGCTTGTCAAAACTTGCCAAGCTTGTCAAAAGTTCTCAACAAATATTCAAGCTCCGTCACATCCCACTCACCTCATCACACCAGGGTGGCCATTGCAAAGGTGGGGCATCGACATAGTGGGACTGCTAACAACAACACAAGTGAACTACCAATTTGCAGTGGTAGCAGTAGAGTATTTCACAAAATGGGTAGACGTGAAGCCTCTAGTCAACATAGCGGCAGCATGGTTGAAAAGATTTTTCTGGCAGAATACAATATGCCGGTCAGAGTACCCAGATAGATAACAGTCGACAATGCCAAGCAATTCGACTGCCATTTATTCAAATACTTTTGTTACCAGATGGGGGTCGAAGTAGCCTTCACATCCGTGTATCACCCCTAGTCTAATGTTGCAGTGGAAAATGCAAACACATTGATATTGACAGCCATTAAAAAGATATGGAGTCACAACACCTCCATTTGCATAGCAACAAAATTCACTCCCTTCAAACTGCTGTATGGAGAAGAACCAGTAACACCAGAGGAGATTAAGCTTTGCAGCACTAGAACAAATACGGAGGCCATCCATTGTCATTTCGAAGCTAAATCAAAAGATCTGCTTGAGCCCCGAGTGCATGAAGGTGGTCGAAAACCTACAGTCCTACCAAAATGAAACAAAAGCATGGAGAGACAAAAAAGTAAAGCTAAAACACATAGAAGTAGGGGATCTGGTAGTGCTGTGGAGCACCCGCATCGAAGCTTTAGTGAAACTGGAACCTAAGTGGACTAGACCATTCATGGTGGTAGAAAAAACAAGGCCATGATCTTTTCGTTTGGTAGACAATGAAGGAAGGGTGCTAGAGCACTCTTGGAACACTAACATCCTCCATCGTTTCTTTATGTAGCTAACTTTGTAATAGCGAGGTTCTGTAAAATATAAACAGGCCATCGCTTAGCTTTTACATTTTTAACCTTCGTTTCTTTTCGGGCCCGTACTCTTTTCCTCATAGGGGAAGCCCGTGAGGGCGTGAGGTTTTTAATGAGGTGGAGCTCATATAATCGAAATCATCAATATAAGCTTTGATTCTCCCCAAAAGAATGTTCGAAATGTCCACGCATGTCAAAATATCTAACTAGGTTAGATTAATATTCGATAGGCCGAGGGCCTAGCAAGTTAGAGCCGTGGGCAAATCGACCTCAATGATACCCCACTGGCTCAAAATCGCGGAAGCGTAAAATGTTCCAAAATGAACGAAGCCTCAAAAATACCAGGGGCTCATTTGAAATCGTAGAAGCGTAAAATATTCTGGAGGGAACGAAGCCTCAAAAATACCAGGGGCTCATTTGAAATTGCGGAAGCATAAAATGTTCTAGAAGGAATGAAGCCTCGAAAATACTAGGGGCTCATTTGAAATCGCGGAAGCGTAAAACATTCTGGAAGGAACGAAGCCTCGAAAATACTAGGGGCTCATTTGAAATTGCGGAAACGTAAAACATTCGGGAAGGAAAGATGCCTCGAAAATACTAGGGGCTCATTAGAAATCATGGAACCATAAAATGTTCTGAAGCACCGAAGCCTCAAAAATACTAGGAGCTCATTTGAAATCATCAAAGCGTAAAACTTTCCTGAGGGAATGAAGCCTCAAAAATACTAGGGGCTCATGTGAAATTGTGGAAACACAAAATGTCCAAAAGGAACAAATCCTCCAAAAGACTAGGGGCATATACAAGAATGAAAATCCAGAAAGCCAACGACTCTGACAAGATCATTGTAGAGCCTAGGCAACACGATAAAAAAGAAAACTACCGCACAAGTTGCGTAACACGAAATTTAATGAACAAAGTAAGCTTTGAGCTATCAAACATAGACGAAAACCCGTGTGAAGACGGCGGTAATAAATGGGAATAAGTGAAACTCGTGTGACGCACTAAACAGAAGGCAGGCACAAAACCCGCTCAAAGGCGGGAGGCACATATATACATGAGGGAAAAAGACGAAGGTGAAATGAAACACATGCAAACGCACAAAAGCGGACAAAAGCAACCAAACAGTAATTACAAAGCATCAAGTGTTTCCTCTATTTACATGTTCGGAGGGGTCAACGAGACCCTCTGCCACAAAAGAGGATACATATTCTCCCACTCGGACCTATCAAAGTTAGCACTGGAAAGTGAACCACCACGGGGCGTGGGCATCTCCAAAGCGCATTCAACATCAACTTTTGCTTTCTTAGATCTTTTTCGCAGAGTGCCATTCAGCGCAGTTTTCTGCCGCCGAGTTTTCTTTATCAAAGTCAACTATGAGCGAAGCTCTCGAACGAATGAGTCGCCAACACAAGACTTTCAGCCATCACGCGGGGCATCGACCGCAGGCGCATGGGAACTTGAAGTGTCCGCACTCTGCACAACTTATACATTCATAGCAAAATCATTAGCGTCGGGCCAATCCTCGAACAAGTCACCATCGGAACCCGTGCGGGCGCGTGAAACTGAAGAATCACGAGCGGGACTCACAAACAAGGAATCTAACAATGCCTCAGTATCACTAGATGAAAGGTCCACCACATCAGCTTTAGGCATCGTAACAATTAAGCATGGCGATGAAGCCTGCGTAGGCTCAAATAGTTGTGAGACCTGTGCTCGACAACAAAAATTAACAAATTCAACAAAATGAGAGTATATTACATGACACGAAAAACACATGCCAAAATCACACCTCCTCTTGTCCCTCCTCAACATCACGAGAGCTTCCCTCACGACCACTGTTGACACCGGTAAAACCACCAGAGTCGGACCCTGGATTGTTATTTCATATAGACACTGCCGGTCCTTCTCGGGTTCGCTCCATGGGAGGTGAGTGGTACATCCTTGTTATCATTGACGATTATTCTCGTTACTCTTGGGTTTTCTTCTTGGAGAGCAAGAATGACGTGTTTGAGCACTTTCGGAGCTTAGCTTTGAGGTTGAACAATGGGCATCCCAACTGCTTGAAAGCCATTCACAGTGACAATGAGACTGAGTTCAGAAATGCCTCTTTTGATGAGTTTTGCCTTGAGCATGGGATTGACCAGCAGTTTTCCACCCCGTGCGTTCCTCAATAGATGGAGTCATGGAATGAAAGAATCGCACTCTAGTTGAGATGGCTAGGATGATGCTCGATGAGCATAGGACTCCTACGCGCTTTTGGGCCGATGCTATTAGCACCGCTTGCTATATTTCTAATTGAATCTTCTTACGTTCGATTCTGTATTTGACCCCCTTTGAGCTTCGCTTTGATCGCAAGCCTTCTATCTCTCACTTTAGGCCTTTTGTTTGTAAATGCTTTGTTCTGAAATGTGGTAATCTTGATATGTTTGAGTCTCGCTCCTTTGATGACATTTTGCTTGGATACACCCCTTATGACAGATCTTACCGAGTGTTTAACCTTGAGACTAACTCCATTGTTAGGTCATGTGATGTGATCTTTGATGAGACTACTTCTTATCCTCGTGATGTCTTTGAGTGTGTAGGTGACGAGGAAATGGAGGAGAGCATTTTTATTGATGAGGGACTACAGGGCATCGATGGTGATGAAGATGAACCACTACATCCCTCTACATCATCACTCAAGTCTGTTCCTGTTTCCACAGTTGAAGCAGAGGCTCCTCAGGCTACCACCTCCTCCACAGTAGCAGCGGAGGCGTCACGGGTTGAGAGGGAGATCGTCTCCGAGTCGGGAGCTCCCTCTCACATTCAGAAGGCACATCCACCTCAGCAGATCATAGGTAATCTGAATGAAAGGGTAACACATTTCTTGAGGTCAGCTCATCTCTCCTGTTTTTCAAATACACTCTTTATTACCCTCTTTGAGTCTTGAGATATTGGACACGCTCTTTCTAATTTGAGTTGGGTCAATGTCATGCATGAGGAGTTAGAGAACTTTGAGAGAAACCATGTTTGGACCTTAGTTGAATCCCCGAGAGATGTGAATGTCATAGGAACCAAATGTGTCTTTAAAAACAAACAGGGGGAGGATGGTGAGGTTGTGAGGAACAAAGCTGGCCTTGTTGCTCAAGGGTATAGTCAGGTAGAGGGTCTAGACTTTGGGGAGACTTTTGCTCCTGTTGCTCGTCTTGAGGCCATTAGGATTTTGTTAGCCTTTGCTGTGTCCAAGAGATTCAAACTCTATCAAATGGATATGAAAAGTGCTTTCCTAAATGCTGTCATACAGGAGGAGGTTTACGTTAGGCATCCCCTCAGTTTTGAGAGTCCCAAATACCCAGATAGAGTGTATAAGCTTTCAAAGACTTTGTACAGGCTTAAGCAAGCGCCGTGAGCTTTTTATGCTAGGCTTAAGACGTTTTTGCTAGAGCACAGGTATGTTATGATGAGTTTAGATAAGACACTCTTTACTCTTAATCATGTCACTGATTTTTTACTTGTTCAGATTTATGTGGATGATATCATCTTTGGTGGCTCTTCTCATCCTCTTGTGTCCAGATTTTAGAAAATCATGGAGAGTGAGTTTCAGATGTCCATGATGGAAGAGCTAACTTTTTTCTTAGGTATTCAAGTGAAGCAAACGAACCAAAATACCTTCGTGCATCAAGCCAAGTACACGAAGGATCTAATGAAGATGTTCAACATGGCAGAGCTCAAGCCAGTGTCTATTTCGATGAGCTCCGCTGCCTCGCTTGGTCCAGATGAAGATGGCGAGGCTGTGGACCAGAGAAAGTACAAGAGCATGATCGACTCCCTCCTGTACCTCACAGCGACATGGCCAGACATTCAGTTCATCGTGGCGCTGTGCACGCACTTTCAAGCTTCCCCACGCTCTTCGCATCAGACGACAGTTCAACGGATTTTCAGGTATTTTAAACACACTCCTGAGTTTGGGATTTGGTATTCTGCTTCTTCGCTGGATCTTGTTGGCTCTTCCGATGCTGATTTTGCGGGTTGTGGGATTGACCGAAAGAGCACCTCTAGGACTTGTCATTTTCTTGGATCTTCTCTCGTTTGCCGGTCTTCTCAGAAACAGTATTTAGTTGCACAGGCCACCACCGAAGTCGAGTATGTAGTTACTGCTAGCTGTTGCTCGCAGATTCTTTGGATAGTTTGAGAGAATTTGGAGTGAGGTTTGAGAGAGTTTCCCTCATATGCGATAACACCAGTGCCATCTCAGTAGCCAAAAATTCAGTCTTCCATAAAAAGATGAGATATGTTGAGAAGAGACACTACTTTTTGAGAGATCATATAGAGAAAGGGAATATTGAGATGAGCTATATAGACATCGAGAGACAGTTGACCGACATTTTCACCAAACTCCTTGATTCTTCTCGATTTGCTGATTTGTGGGGGGAAATTGGTGTTTGCCATCCATATGGCTTGATTTGAGGGGGAGTTGGTGCTTTGACGTATATATTGTATATTTTGTTTTTCTCTTGCATTTTTTTATACTCACCTAAGTCACTTTGCTTCACATGTTATATTGGTTTGTATTTGCTTAATTATGCTTATCATTGTGCTAGGATGAGTAGTAATGTGATGTTTGCACTATTGAGCATATGCTAGATAATTTGTGATATTTGCACTATTGAGCATATGCTAAAATTTGACAACTCAATTAATTTCTCGTGTTCACCACTTGTATAAGTGCTTTTATCTTGATCGAGACTTGCTTTACGACTTGTTAGACAAGTCTTAGCTGGAGCATCCTCACTTTGAGTGGTGAAATCATTTGTCAAATATTTAGCTCATGATGGGACTTTGAAGACGTGTGTGCCACTTCTGTCGCAAAGGCATGCTCTTTTGTCTCGTGTTTTAAACTTGTCTAAAAATTTGTTTGTATTCTTTGCTTAATGGTAGATTCCAATATAGTGATCTCGAAGTTTCGGGGTGTTTGCTGTACCCAGTCGTGCGACCCTCCGTGTGGTCTAGAGGTAATTTGAGGAATGTCCAATACGGTGGTCTCGAAGCTCTGAGGTGTTTGCCGTATCTAGTCGTGCGACCATCCGCGCGATCTAGATATCACTTGAGGATCTAAAATGAGTAAATTGTGAACTTAATTGCTTAATCACTTGCTTGTTTACTCACTTGTATAAAC
>VSTD030000840.1:0-14477 GCA_008808055.3 Sporobolus alterniflorus
CTGTATAGTGTGGACCGATTGGCTCAATCAGAAATTTTTGAGAATTTATTGGAGTTGAATTAGACCCTACTTACACAAGAGAATTTCTTCCTCCTGACTTGTTATGGAAGTGTAAAAATCAACAAAAAATTATTGCTATCGAGAAGTATTTGTTTGAGGGGTCCAAACTGAGCTATGCGACTCAGAATTCCAGACTGAAATTCTTCCAGTTTAGCTTAACGTTTAGCCTTCTTTGAAATTCCATAACACCTTGGATCTTGGAAGATAGCTTGAGCATGTCAACCATATGATAGTACAAACATTTTAGATCACCATGGAGCACTTCTTGTCCAAAGTGGAGCTCTGGTGAATTTGCAATAGGGGTTGCAATCAGCCTATATGAGCACATTTCAGTCAACTCAGCTTTGACTCAGAATCTTTTAAATAATTAAAAATTCGTGGAGAATTGAAAGAAGTGTAAATAATAAAAAGTGTTTTAAATTGGATTTTCTACCTCGACGAATTTTCCCGGATTTTTACTCATTGCCGGGCTATTTTTCTTGCTCGGAAAACCAATTTCAGGAATTTTTGGAAAAGGAAAAGGCAGCCGCCTGTGGGGCCCGCCTATCGGCCTACGTGTCGTCACGTGTTGCGCCCAATTGGCTGCCTGGGGCGGCATTCCCTTGTCACCGCGCGCGCGTATAAGAGCCGGTTCCGACCGGAACTGTCCAAAGCACCGATAGCCGGTCTGAAGCCGCACCTCGCCGCGCTCAACTGCCTCTGCCCTCACGCTGCTGCGACCTTTGTTTTCGGTGAGGAGCTCACCTGTGCCGCCGTGTTCTCCGAAGCCTCGACAGCCCTGTCTGAAGCTCGCCCCATCCGCTCGTGCCGGGTTCCTGCAGCAGCGTCGCCGGCCCCGTCGTCGAAGCACCGTGGGAGTCACGCCGCCTCCTCCTCGCCGGTCGAGCGCCGTCTACACTGCTGTCTACCCTGCGAGCTCGGCTGCGCCACCTTCCTCACGCCGATGAGGCTTGCCGCTCACCGCCACGCTAGCACGCCATCATGCCAGAGCACCGCTAGCCGCCGCCCCAGCGCCGTCGATGCAGTCGCGCGCGTGCCGCGCCAGGGTGCCGCGCCGTACTCGGCCGCATTGCAGCACCAGCCGGCGTGGCTGTGGTCCTGGCAGCGATGTGGCCGTGAGCTGTGCGCCCTGTGCATACAGGCCACGCCTGGCACTGTGCAACCAGGCTGCACCTCATCCTGTGCGAGCAGGCCGAGCAGATTCGGCCCATGAGGCTTTAGATCGTTTGCTATTTTCTGAGATAAAATCAAACTGCTGCCAAGTTGTAAAATTTGTGCAAATTTGATTTCAAGTCAGAAAAATATGAAACAAATTTCTTTGAGTAGATCATGATATATTCTAGGGTTTAAAATATGAAATAAATGTATCTTGCTTCATGAATGTCTGTTAATTTTAATCTTATTAAATCTAGTTAAATTCAATAGAATTTCATATAACATTTTGTAGAGGTTCAAAAATTATGAAATCGATTCTTAAATTTAAGTTAGGTTTTTTCCTTCATGACAAGTACCTTGTAGCTCCTGTTCATGACATTTTGTTTGGATTAATGGCCTCCTTTCTTAGGATTAAGTTGAGGCTTTAATTATTTTAGTAGTGAAATTGTTATGACACCTAGATGCCATGATTTGTGTCTTTTAGTCTCACTGAACAAGTGAACACCCTATGTCATGTCATAAGTGCTGATTAGCATGGTTCGCCACCCCTTAACCGTATGTAAGTTAGTATGGTTCAACTATGAGAGTTAATGAAGGAAATGTCTAAAATGTCACTTTAGTCAACTTAAAAAAGTATGAGCCGCATTGTTTAGCGTAGCTTATCTTTTCCTTGTCTCTTATCGCTAATACTCTTGTATGTCATGCCATATAGGACCTAACACCGAGCTTGAGCAAGGGGCCTTTGGGGGATAACACTCGTGAAGAAATGAAGAAGCTAACTTTTTCCCTGAACCAGGCAAGCACCGATTGCATAATCCTTCTCATAGGTTTTTGTTTTATAATATTTACTTTATTTTCATGGTTGTGCATTTACGTGTAGGAGTTCTATGAAAACTAGTTGCACTATGAACCCCCTTACAAGTATACCTTGTTTACCCCTACGGAAGAAATAGAATGATAGTATGACTATGCTTAATAATGTAGGTCATCGATAGAAGACGAGTGGTCGAAAGCTGCTCGTGATAGGGGCTCTTCTCACGATGGTGGTTCTATGTGGTTTATGTTAGTGATCGGATTTGTTATACAATTTGAGACCGGGTGAGGCAAATAGAGGAAAGTAGAGAATATCGGATGGGAAGGGCGGTGAGTGGTGTGTTTTCATGTTCGGAACTCCAAAGGAGGTAGCCCTCGCTTGTATTAATTAAGGACCGTGTTGGTTGTGCCCTGTTGCAACAAGCATTGATTATGTACTGGTGTATACGGGATTTACGAGGTCGCGCAAAATTAGTAGCTTCGACGGTCGCCGAGTTGGAAGATATCTTACCTCGCTTCACGAATGTATAATGGGATAGTGTTCAAGTTACTTAGGGATTCCCGTCAAGGTATCACGTGGAAGATGGCACTAGGGCGAAGTAGGATTCGGTCCTGACTCTTTGATAGTCATCATGAAAGGTGGTCATTCGTGTTGCCTTTGTGGCTCACGTGTTTCATGATGTTAGGTTATTTTCCTTACAATGCATATATTGATTTGAAACTCCGCGACACCCTCAGATATGGGTGAGGCTTGCTTGCTGTGTCCAAATGTAGAAGTGTCATTTCACTATGTTCATATGAGATTTATGGTTATGTTTAATTATGACTACTTAATAGTCGAGAATGATGATACTAAAAATAGCTGATTGAGTTACCATGCATTCTTAGCATAGGTTGCTAATCTATTATTGTTAATCAACTTAACTTGGCTAATAACTTGCTTAAAAGTGATTAGTAGTAGGTGCTAATAGGCTTGAGTCCGTTATTTCACTTGAAGACTTTGCATGTCTAGTTTCGTGGCCTTCGGGTCACGACGGATAAGTCTTGTTGAGCATAGTCGCTCAAGCTTTGCACTTATTATTTTTATCATGTGTGCCGGTGAGGATCTTTCTCCATCTTCCAGCGACGCCGATGAGGGTTACCAATGGGAGATCCAGACCGATGAGGGTTGGGTTCCCTACTGGGACTCAAAGGTGTAGGTCATCTGAGGAGGCCCACTCTCTTCTAGGACGAAGAGTGTGTACTTATCATGGGAGATGAACGATTTCACAAAACTCTGAGTTATCCTTTGAAGCAATTTTTTGTAGCTTCACCTTTTGTAAACTCTAATAAATTGCAATAATATGTAATAACTTCATTTGAATTTCATATCTATGGTATTGTATTTGAATGCTTTATGTGATGTGTTTGTGTATTCTCGCTTCACCGAGAATCCCCTGATATGATATTGGGAAACAAACCCCTCATTTCTGAGGTGGTTCTGTCACACCACTTCTCTGTGTCGATAGGGCGATGGAACAATCTCTCCTCCTTCTGATCCGAGGATTGCTGCTGGTAATTCTTGCGATATCTGTGATCTCCACGATCTCTGTGAACCCCGTGGTCTCCACGATCTCCACGATTGGTTGTGTTGACCTCCCGATCATCCCGCTTCTTCTTTGAGGGCCCCTTGCCACGTGATTCAAGGAGCCGAGCCCGGGCCTCAGAGGCCTCAATGCATACGTCAGCGATCGCAAGCAGACCAGCCATCATTTTGGGCTTCTTCGTGGCGATCGTCTCAATAGTCTTGATATCACTCACCCCATCATGAAAGTCATTGATGATCTTGATGCCCTAGATGTACGGGATAACGTTCCTAGTATTGCAGAAATATTTCACATAGTCCCAGAGGCTCTCATCATGCTTTTGCTTGATGGTCTTCAGGGTTTCAGCTGTAGATAGACGCTCATACATACCCTAAAAGTTCCCGATGAACATGGTACATAGATGGTCCTAGGTGTAGATCGATCCTTCAGGCAGATTGATAAGCCAAGATCTCACCGTCCGAATAATGTCGTGGGCAAATAATTAGCCTTTACCTGATCGTCTCCTTCTATGGCCTCAATGACTGTGTGGTAGACTTGGATGAATTCCTCTGGGTTGCTGGAGCCATCATATTTGTCGATTTGTCCAGCCTTGAACTTCTCTGGCCAGACAACCTGCCTGAGTGGTGCAGCTAGAGCACAGAAACCGCCCCTCCCTGATGGAGTGACATCTCTTGCTGGACATTGTCATGGAGGGGTCGACGACCTTGCCCTGAGACACCTTCGGTCGTCGATGACATTATGAAGGTCATCGCGGTCACGACCATATTCTGTGTTATCCGCCGACGCGCGTCGTTGTCAACTAGACGGCGGTTGCCGCTAGTCGATGATGCTGCTTCATTTCAGTCTCGCTTCACCCGATCGTGCGATCGGTTGCCGACAGAAGGTTCTCCTCGAGGGTTGTCGGCCGATCGCTCTGCTATGACGTAGTTAGCCGCATCGACCCCTTGTTGTGCTAGACTGACAAGCGGAGAGCCTTCCAGTGCCATGCATTGAATTGACTCCATGATGATTTGGAGATACATGACGTTGAAGTACGAATTCAGATTCTGAATCAATCTATCATCAGGTGTCCGAGCATCGGATGCTTTCAATCTCACGATGGTAGGATACTGGCTGGAGTTGTTGTTCGAAGGTGCTCCGGCCGGAGCCACCATGGTGATGAGGCAATCCTCATCGACGGAGCTCCAACAGGTGCTTTCACCGATTTTAGGGTAATCATCGGTTGAGTCTTGATAAGGGGGATGCTGCCGATGTAGAGGAGCTTGATGTTCCAATAGATGGCTGGAAGATAGGTGCCCTGATCAAAATTCTCTATATGGTCATCACGGCACGGTGGTATGACCCTGTATAAGGATTCAGACCTGAACATGCACCGCCTTACGTAGATGAGCTGGCTAGAAGGTATGGAGTTTGTCCATAAACTGACACAAACTGCTTTGGTGTTGGCCCTCGGGTCAGCAACTTAAGATTTTCATCTTCCCCCGTGGCTAACATCAATGACCTAAAGATGAACTGAGTGTTGTAAGAGAACTTGACGCTGAATGTCTAGTATGTCATGATCTTCTCGGATGGATCTTGAACGCTTCCCCTTACCTGACGTGCATCTGTTGACGTCTTGTCGTCAGATATTTAGAATGAGGATCAGGAGAAGCGCGGTGATGCAAGATCAATCTTGTAGATGAACACGACAGTTTTTATACTAGTTTAGGCCATATCGAAGAGTAATAACCCTACGTCCAGTTTCACTGTATTATGCTATAAAATTTGATGCCCCGATAGATTATAGGTGATTGTTTTTATAGTCTGAAGAACCACATCATAGATATGGCAGGTTTTTGACTCTGGTACAACTAACATAAACACGCATCCGATCTGGACTCTAGTTCACGCCTGGCCTCGTGAGCCGTCGCATCTATTGGACCCCTGACCCGGCTGAATATTTGTGGTATCGTCAGTAATATTTGCGGGAGGTTGCTGCCAATCTCTCAAAGCACTAGGTATGACTCACTTGAAAACCTCTTTTATGAACATGTGGTTTACTGGTACTTGAGCCACTTTCCCCATCGCAAAATCATACCTGTCACCAAATTGAACACAATGTTCGTGTTAATCTCACCACAGCCACAAAAAAGGGGTGGTAATGCACGAATAACTTTGAATGTGACATTTTGATTAAATGCATTAGGTAGGGGGAAACTCCTCCCGACTTCCTAAAAAAAACTTTGAGGGCTCATTTGGGAGCTTGGGCTGCAAAACCCTAGGCAGTAAATCCCCCACAGGATTTTCCCTGTCAACCCTCCCGTGGGTGGAATTCCCCACCCAGGTCTATGTGCCTCGTGTCTGTTTGGGAACCAGATCTGGTCGGCAAGTCGGCAGGGATGGGGGTTGTGCAAGGGCTGTCAAAGGGAGGAGAGCAAGGAGGAGGGAGAGGCGTATCTGGATGGCGTCGACCCGAGTGAGATGCGGTGGAGGTGGAGCATCCGGTGGAGGATGATAGCGGCGGGGAGGAGCGGAGATGGAGGCAAAGCGAGCACAGGATTTCACGTCCAGCCTGAGGAGGCGGATATTTCTCTCCCCGTCGATCTAGTTAAAGCCGGACACCGTTACCGTCACGATGGGCTTGCAAATGGAATCGAAGCAAAAATGGCGCAGGGGACGGCCTGTCCCGGGTTTGGACTGGAATTCCGGTCAAAACAGAGGTTCCCAAAGGAGCTCTGAATGTGTTCGCTTAGCACATCAGTCTGTACAGACCGTCCAAGAATGCGACATCAGACGAGCAGAGGTCTCTAAGCACGGTATCGCGGCGTTCCTGCGCGTGGGGGCGATTCAAGCTCACCGTCGCCTCCTTCTCCCACCTCTCATCCACGTAGCTGGCCATCTCCCACACCTCAATCACATGCTCGTCGTCGTCCCCCGTGGTACTGGTCAAGAGCAGGCGCAGCCTGTCCTCCACGGCCACGATCATCTTTCGTGTCCAACGATCCTAGGCGCCTCGGGGGCAGTCGGATGACCTGCCACGTCTCGTTCTTGTGATCGAAGGCGAACACGTCTTGCAACCCGGTGCGACGGTCCAGGACACCGGAGCCAGTGCATCGCCCCGTGTGCACGCACGGCGGATGCCGAGGCGGGGCTGAGCGAGTACAGGCACAGCGGCACGTCCGTGGACCGGCGCCACTCGAACTGCCGCAAGTCGAAGACCTCGCGCATCGCAGCCGGTCGTGCACCACTGCACGGATAAGCGCACGATCTTGAACTCCACGCCCAACGACGACGGACGCACCACCATTGTCGTGTGGAACCGCACGCGCGTGCCACTGTCGCGTGGCCGGCCTACAGAGACGTAGTGGCACACACAGCACACAAGCCCGCGGTGCGCCACCAGTACCACGGCCATGACGCTCACGTGCGCGGACGGCAAAAAGCCCAGCGAGGAAGTCATGCTCTGGACGAAGTAACCGGAAATGGCATTGGTGCAGAATGGTGAGGCTGAGGCTAGGTCGCCGAGGGACACCCGTGTGAGCAGCCCCAAAACCTGGTCCTCCGGCAACACACAACCATCATCGCTCTCGTCATGGTGGTCGTCATCTCGTCTGGACGGGCGTCAACTTATTGGCCATCTATCGCCACCACGGTCAATACAAGTAGTCTTGAGAGTAGTTCTCTTTTCTCGTGTACTGAATAGGCCAAACTAAATAATGTGAATTTTGTTTGTTTGAGAAATAGTCCGATTTAGAATCCGCACGTTTATACGAGTCCAGATCGCACGTAGGTGGTCCAACGATCAAGGCCGGTCGGCGCAGCGGCCTAAACCGCGCGACTTGGTTGGTGTACGTGCGGGCCGCGTGCGATCATCTTTCCGCCAGTTAGTTGGATCATCCGAGGCCCGCGATGGTTGCATACATGGGCCAAACACGTCGCGTTGGAGTCCGCACAACGGGTAGGACCAGCCCCGGTGATGTCATTTTGTTGGGCTTCTTCTGTCGTGAGAAAAAAAAATCAACCTTTTTTTTTTGCGGGGAAAAAAGATTGCAGCCAGCCAACATGGCATGGCATGGCATGGCCTTCTTCGTCCGTGCACAACGCAACGGTCCTCCGAGGCAGGAAAAAAACTTCACGGAATCAGCGTCTGAACTCGCGCACACCACCGGGCCCCTGCTAATCGCCTCCCAGATCTCCAACTGCTGCGATCGCTTGCCACGCACGTCCGACCCGAAGGAGATCGAGAGAGAGCTTGTTGTTGGTTGGTCGCGGGGCCGATAGAGTTTTTTTTGTTTGGTACTGCGGTGAAAGAAACTGGTAAGACACGCGCATCGGTGCAACGCGCGGTCGAGATCAGGAACGGGGGCGTCATCAGCACCGGCGCTCGAGCAGCAGCACGGCCACACGCACCACCCACCCACTACAGGTGCCCTCGTGCGCGGCCGCGGGAAACACCTACCTGTGGAGGGGGGCCTCGCCCGTGGTACTCCGCGCCGTGCCGATGTCTTCCTGGTCCTTCTTCCCCCGAGTCGCCGTAATTGTTCTCGCAGCAAAAGTTATTCTTGCCCGAGTACTCTACGTACTCCCTCCGTTATAAATTTTTTTGGCGTCGTCAGACAAGATTTCTAGTTTTTTTCGCAAAAAAAATAAATAAATAAATTGAACGCCAAACATGTTTACTCTGCTGTTCAAAGCAAATTAAGAAAGTCACCAACTGTTATTTCGCCTGACTGATGGACGTTCGTCTTCCGAGGCTACCATGGATGGACCAGGGAATGCAACCACCCGATGGAGATGGATGGACCATCGGCTAGCCAGCATTCTGATCCCTGACAAGATCCTCTGTCTGGAATAATATCGACGTCATTGTGTCGACTTAATAAGGACTTATTTCGTTGCCGCGTTTCTCTCTCGCCTGCAACGGTGGGGTTTCGATCTGCCAGTTCAGCACATGCATAGGCCAATCCTGCCCTTGGATCAGCAATGTCTCGCAACACTCTGCACACAGTCGTGACCACTGTATTACTGCAGCCTGCCCTTGTTTCCTTCCTTCATCTCGCAAAGTGTTCCAATAATTGGGCGCCGCGCCTCCTCCAATCTTTTTTTTTTTCTCCTCGTTCCCATACCCAAGTTCATCAGCCTCGACAAGCAAGCAGCATGCTACCATCTCCAATCATAAACGCGGACAATCTGATGGCTTTTGGCATGTCGTGTCTCCCAATCAATAATAGGAAAGAGAGGTTTACAGGACCTGCGTTGTGGCGAAGCTCAGTGGAGTACTCAGGAAGTTGGTAAGAAATCAGCCGAGAATTGCCGGGCTAAACACGGTAACCACGGGGCTATCTCCAGATCTGCCAAGCCCCGATTGGCACCGCCGCTACACGGCGCCCTGACCACCACCAGGTCCTAGTTTATTTCCCCCGACTTTTATTGCAGCAGCTCGTGCTCAGCGCACCGTCCATTCCATTCTTCCGCGCGGCGCCGGTGGTGTGGACCGGCACGCAGGCATGGCCGATAATAATGGTCCCTCGCCTTAACGGGTGGTTCATGCTATAGTAGACTAGATCCGAGAATTGTTGCGATTAGTCAAATGTTATTCATCTTTTGTGCCCAAATGCTTAATGGAGTAGTTGAGGAGTTCTTTGGAGCCAGCTGCTTACTTTTTGTGCTTTCCAAAGTTGTATATGGATGTTCTTGCCCAACTCACATCGAATACAGCGGCAAGCTGCAAAATGGCTTTTGCTGAGAGAATACTGTGAAAGCAATGAAAGGAAATAGCAAGAGGTGAGGATATCGCGATAGAAGAAAGTCACATTTTATTTCAAATTTGCTCTACCGAATGGATGTGCTGTTCGAGGCCGGGTTCATGGCAGATTCTGACGGGTAAATGGAAGAAGCAGCACTAGTGAGAAGAGAGCAGGAAGCTCAAAGCCCTAGACCAATCAGTTGGTATTTTGAGGCCAACCAAAAGACTCGCTCCAAAAGATTCTCCGCCAGTAGGAGGAATCCATCGAAGCATCGACTCGACCACAGGAGCCATCTTGTCAAAGCCGAAAGGCTGATGAAAGACAGAAGCACCTCCCACCCATCGCCTGCAAATTAAATATCCTCTCCGTTTTGGATGTGATTAGAAGAAGCCGAATTTACCAGATACGTACCATAGTAGCTAGGAGTACATCCCTTTGTCAATTTTGACCAACCAAGCGTTTAGCATTCAGTTCCTAACGATAAAAGGGTAGCCCGGCGCAGACCCGTGTAGATATAGCTTTGTGTTTTATGTACTATAATTTTTTTGTATTTCTACAATATGCTATTTGCAGGACTTGAATCACCCTCATGGTCACAAGCAATATAGATTTACCTCATGATCAATGCTTTTAGTAATATCAATAGTGCAGATAGTTGCAACATGATTTTGTCCCGGCACAAGTGTGGAGTTTGTTGTGAACCGCCACTCGTTAGGCCAGCTGGATAAAATTCCTGTATTTTTCCAAACCGGACAACCATAAACTGGGAGAAAAAATGGCGTGTTGTGTTTCCCCGTAAGGATAAACACTAGTAAAGTTGTTGTAGTAGATTTTTTTCCGCCCGTGAAAACTGAAACTCTGGTCAATTCATTTCTACCATTACTACTTTTCAACCCAATGATAGAAAATGTTAAAAATGCAGATAATACAAGTTATGACAACTATGAGTCTGTTTGCTACAGTTTCACTTTATAAAACTCAGCTCAGTTTCACCCTGATGCAGCTCGGACTCAGAGTTGAAAGAATTGATTATTCTATTTGGCTAGGAGAGCAACTTCAACTTTATGAAAATAAAATTTTGGTAAAAATTATCTCTATTGTCCTTAAAATGATGTTTTAATGTTTTTCCGCATACAAGAGTGTTATTGTCTATAATATTTTCATCAAAAAATTACTGCTTGTAACACAACATTACAACTTGTGAAAAAAGCACATCAAATTTCAGTAAAGAGAACATTGCAAAGCAACATCTACACGATTCAAGTCAAACAAACAACAAAAATACAGCTATAGGTGGGCAATGATCTTTTGAGTAGACAGCAAACATACAGCTAGCTGATCGAGGTAACAAACATACAGTTATCCAATCCATTTGATCACACGTCATATAATTGGCATTCTAAGAAACATTCTTGAACAATCTAGTGACACCAGTATTTCTCCCAAGTGATTTCTGAGAAACATTCTGAGATGCATAATGGAATAATTTCCCTTATGTACAGCTGTTGTTTCTTCTTTTGTTGTGCACAATGTCCCCCGTGAAGTTGCAAAAGAGAACATTGCAAAGTAGCGAATAAGAAGAAATCTGTTCTCCATCATGGAAGCGTTCCCGCTTGCTTACTACCTAAACCAAACAATGGATCTAGCTATGGATCAATCTCAGAACGGACAAGCCATCTGCACAAGAGTTATGAACAGAGACTTACGAATCAAGTACTAGTTACCTCAAATCATTGAACACGTAAAAGAGACAACTTGAATCGAGGATGCCACCAGGACCTCCCAGGCCACGAATCTTCTAGGCCACCATCGTCCAGGCCACCAGGACCTCCCAGGCCAGCAGCGCCCAGGCCGACGGCGCCTAGGCCAGCGCCCGGCGGTGCCTCGACCGGCCGCGCCCAGCCCGGCGGCGCCCCGATCAGCCGCGCCGAGGCTGGCATTCGCCCCTCGTCGAATCCCTCGCCCGCTGGCACCGGAAGGCCGGCATAAGCCCCTCGTCGCATCCCTCGCCCATTTGCTGAGCTAGGATTGGATCTACCCGTCTGCCATGGCGGCTAGTAGGATTGGAAAGCTGTGAGGGAGGGGGCGTCAGAAGAAGAGGGGCTCGCAGGCGAAGAGAGCCGAACGGGGGCGCTGAATAGAACGTCGAAACGTTTTTTCTGTAACTGGTGGATGCGGGTAATTTACTCCGAGCTTTATTAGTGAACTCGAAATTACTATTCATTAAGCAACTTTTTTTCTTTTTAAAAATTGTGAAGTTGAGGTTAACTTCACTTTTTTTTTATAAAGCTGGGCTGCTGAAGCTAGAGGTGTTTGACAGACCATTTGTGAAATTGAGTTGAAGTTGATGAAGCTGAGCAGTTCTAAACAAGTCATATAGTTCATGTTTAAGTGAACATATATGCCCAAACGATAAATTATCATCATTTATATGTGTTAATGTCTCATCGTTAGATATTTAGAGTAAGATCAAAGAAAACGCAAGTTGACGAGATCAATCTCAGATGAACACGAGGCACAATGTGTAGACCAGTTTGGATCCTCTAAAGAGTACTAACCCTACGACCAGTATAGCTTTGTTGATGTTGATTCGCTGATTGTTTTTCTCATTATTTTTATTGTCTCCTCGATTGGGACATATTCTGTCTATTTATAGTCGGGGAACCGCATCATACAGTTTAGTTGAATCCCAACTTTAATTATAAAAGATAGAAACTCCTGATCGTAATTATGATGTATTCCCTAAGTTAACATCCTATTATGAGTTATCCTGGAGTTGCGATCGGACTCTTCATGTGTTACTTATTAGGTCCAACATATTTATGGGTTATCCTGCCTGCTTAGTCTTTGATCTTTAGCGTGCCCCCAGTACAGGCAAAATTTAAGGCGTCGTCACTAGCCCCATGAACACGTCATCAATCCTGGTGAACTTCAGTTCTTGATCAGGCTACCGACTGATTGGCAATCGTCGATCGGACCCCACTGTTTGAACTAAGCTGAGCGACTTCATCTTTGACATAATAGTTGCTTCATCTTCTTGTTCGGCATCCTTCTTCACCGATGTTATGGGGTTGATGATGTGTTCAATATGAAAAGGTCATCCTATAGCTTCAATTCTTATCTTGCATACATTGGTATCTTGTCGGTGGGTAACTGAGCTTTCTTCAAAAAAAATCATTCACATCCTGTTCTGATTAGTTATGACTTCCATCATTTAGTATTGAGTGATAATTTGAACGGGCGCAGAGCCTATTGGATGCATCTTCTACAAGCTTAAAACTTCAGAGTTGTCCTGATGTGACGTGAAGTCAATCTGGTGCATGCTTTGATTTTAGCGAGTCTACATTAGTCCTGATGTGATGTGAATCCAATCTACTACATTGTTTTCGTCTTAATCTAAGCTGATTGAGAAAAATTCTGAGCTGGTCGGGAAGATAATTGGACATTGGATCAATCGGATCGATAAATCAACTATTCTCTTCGCCTTGATGTGATCCAGTTGAATAGTCAATCAGATCTAGCATTCGCTTCTTCAGGGTACTTCTTTGACGTGCTTGTAATTACAGATACTTTCAATTTACCAGGTGCGAGAATCCCGAACCCAAGTACTGATCGTGAGTGGTAGATCTTCTCTTATCAATTCTTCCATCATGATGTGGAGTCGATTGTTACGTTGTCAACCGATGAAGCTTATGCGTTGATCAAGGCCGACATGTCCGATCATGATAGATGATGATCTCATGCTCATTTTTCCCTCACGTTCTCATGAATATTAGAAGACGGGCTCACGGGGTTAAGGGTTGAGCCAAACCATCGATGATGATATCTACTGAGCTGCCAAAACTTTTAAAAACTTGGTTAATCAAATACTAAATCTGGAGCACATACCTATGGAGTCACTTGCTTTTTATGCGCAGTAATGTGCGTGCTAAAAGTAATAGAAGTTGTTTGGAGCATCGATCGGGAGCCCCTTGCTTTTTGTACATGGTGATGCTTGTGCTGAAAGTAGTACATGATATATGCAGCGTCGATCGATAGCCCCTTACTTTTTGTATGCGGCTATGCGTGTGTAAAAAGCATAAGAGATGATAAGGGACATCAATTGGGAGCCCTTGTCTAATTTGTATGCAGCAATGCGTGTGTAAAAATATAATAGATGGTTAGGCACATCAATCGAGAGCCTCTGACTGATTTTTACACGTTGGTTCGCTGACCGTGCGTGCAATCGAAAGTAAGCCCCATACGTCGATCGGGGACGCGTATTGCTATTTGGGCAAAGATTCGCAGGTTGTCATGATGTGCAAAAATGCTTATCGGCTTGCGCGGTTCTGAGGATCGCGCTTTGAAAGCTAATCGGTCACTGATTGATCCGATCATGAAACTTAAAGTAGATTGCCTGAAATCTAAGAGTATTTACACGTAAGTCAGTATGATTCGATGATCGATACAAGTCATATGCGTCTGGGGTAGAGCATCTTGAGGTTACCCGATACTTAGCTGGGGTAAAGCATCTGACCAGATCAGAAACATGTCATCTTTTTTTTTGAGACATATCATTTTTGCTGATGGACTGGAGAGTCCCTTCGGTCTATGTTACTGAGTCAGATGTTCTCAACTCAGAGAGAGATCGACTAAGTGTTTAATGGCCTGAAAAGGTCGCTGGAGTCGGATGGACCCATCTCATCAAAGTGGGCTGCTAGGGCAGAGCCAGAGTAGAGATCTGTAGCGAGATCTATTTTTGGAGGGGTTCATGGAGGAGAGTCATATGCCTTGATCACCTCTTATAGTGGTGGTGTAGATTTCTTGAAGTCGTCTAAATCCGATCCGACCATTGGACTCATCTTTGATAACTATCGGGGTAGAGTAAGAGTGTAGATCTATATCTAGATCTTTTTCTGGATGGGGTCCTAAAGAAGAGTCTGATGTCCCGATCGCCGTTGAGAGCGAGATCATGGATTTGTTGAGGAGGTTGAAGCTGATCCAGCGATCGGACTCATTCATGTTAGCTATCGAGGTAGAGTCAGAGTATAGATCTGTTGATAGATCACTTTTTGGATAAGGTACTAAAGGAGAGCCCAATACCCTAATCATCGTTGAGAGCGATGTCATGAATTTCTTGAGACGAAGACGCTCTTGT
>VSTD030000841.1:0-14471 GCA_008808055.3 Sporobolus alterniflorus
CCTATATCTATAGGAAATGATATGCCCTAAACCCACCCAAGAGTGACTAAGAGAGTGTGTTTATGACAAGATGCCTGGTTCGGATCCGGATGAAATTTTGGTAACATAACCCCGCTGTTCTCCGACTGCACGGCCGAAATGTTGCAGCGGAGAACATCGGGATTATGCTGCCAAAATTTTGACCGGGTCTGAACCAGGCATCTCATTGTAAGTGCGCTCTCTCGAACACTCCGAGACTGTTCAAAAAGGGACAATTCTGAACCTACACGCCTCACATGCGTAGCGTATGTAAAATGTGTAGGTTCAAAACGGGTGACACATAGAATTCTACAACCTATAACCTAATCGTTGAAATAAGCTAACAAGTATCTAAAGGTCTCTATAGCATTGTAATGTTGAGCATAAAGTTTTTTTTATAGTTAGTGTGTATCATGGTTGGCTAGTGGCCACTTCAGCATTACTTTCTTACTTTTCCAGAACAACAATCATTGTAACTAGTATATGTGCCATGAGTTGTGATGACAAGCTGTCAGCTACTAAACCAAATGTTCATCCCGGTATGAACTATTACCATAACTAGGTATCTTAGTTATTCTCATACACCAAAAACTTATCTCCAGAGTCCCATGAGCAATGCAGTCTTGAATCAAACCCGAGTAAATTTATGAAGTGGTACTATGTATGTGAAATTGCAAAGCAAAAGTAAATTGTCTCAGATTCATATCACTGCTCTAGGTGCCAGCATCACTTACATCAGTGAAGAAATTAAGGCTATGGACCAATCTCACCTTCGCATTCTAAAAAAAAGATTCCAATCTCAACTTCTCCTGCTCGAAGTTGCCGCTCAGGGGCCAGAGCTGAGGTCAACGTAGACGACGAGCTGCGGCCGGGGCTGCGGCCAGGACGGAGAGGACAAAGCTACTTGAAACAAGTCGAACAGAGAGGAGGGAGCTGCGGCCGGGGCGCCCGCGGTGCGGCAGCTGGATGACACTGCCTGTGACGGGGAGCGGGCGCCTACGGTGTGGTAGGTTGGTGACGGCGTTGCCTGTGGTCGGGAGGAAGTGGCCGGGCGTGGCACGGTGACGGACGACCAGAGTGGGCGCAGTGGAAATTTTCAATTTGAGACTACATGGGCGGTCGGGCAATGGGATGTGCGTGCCTTATCTATTCATCTAATCTACGAGTGTTTAAATGTACCGTCGTAAGTTAAAACTAATTTACAAGGGTGTAAAACGTTGTAAGTTAAACCTTATCTAAAAGAGAAGGATTGGCCATCATAAATTTAGTATTATTTAAAAAGGTTAGATTACTCTAGTCCTCATAGATTTGTGAGTTTTACTTGTTACTCAGTGGTGGAGTATGAAATGATTTGTTCGTGTGTACTCCCTCCGTACCATGTCCTCTTGACATATCGATGGGATGGGAGCATAGTGCAGCTAGCGCCATGCCTACTATATATGGACACGACAGCGTTTAATAAACCAGTGCGCCCGCGGCGTATGACTCATCGACACGTCCAGAGGCAGCCGGGCATCGGGGAGACCGTAAGTCTGGCTGCATGTTAGCACCGGCACAGTAGTAATCTTCTTAAACTATGGTAGTTGCTTGTGCCCGGACCTGGGAGAGATCTACAGTACATCCCATCGAATTAGGCAAGGGCCGCACATGCCCCGAGGCCAATCAGCTCGCAGAGGTCTTATTACTTTCCCGGTGAATTAGGAGGCGCTAATTTCGCTGCTGCCTCGATTCGTTGCCGGCTCATGCAACAACAGGGGCGAATTCAATACTGCCCGCAGCTGCGCTGCCGATCGAGAGAAGAGGCCTCGAGCGGCGGTGCGTGCAAGTTAATTAGTGGGAATCGAATCGCCCAACGACAACGATAATCGGTCAAAATTACGAGCAAGTTAGTGGGAAAACAAAGCTTCTTCTTGCAGTACATACTGCTACTACCCGGTTGTTTTGGGCACACGACTGTATAGATCGCAATTCAATTCACAAAGCCCATCTTTCCTACGTGCTGGTTAATAAAAACCAATCGATCGACTGCCGAGCTAGCTAGCTACTGGCAATTCATCTAGTATTCGCCTACGTGTAGCATGTGGCTCTTCGCCCGGCCGCGTCCGAACGACGCCACGGTGACGGAGCGGCCACCACAATTTTTTTGAGGGTTGCGTGCAGTGCACCACGCGGCCATCGATTTGACCTTCTCGCCACCAGCTACAACAAGTTGCGGCGTTATTTTTGCGCGCGCAGGATGTGCGTAGTAGTGACGCCGCCGGTGGTTGCGTCTCCCGCTCGCGTCATGCAGGAAGAATTCCACGTTGATGCCTTGAAGGTTTAGTTTAAAAGGCATTTGGCCACTGATAGCGAATGCAGAGCTAGCTGCATGTATGTCGTGTCTACTACTACTACTACAAACAAACAGACAGTACTGGACGAGGACGAGACTAGTATCTGAGGTCTCGTGAAATCCGACGTGTCGCCAGGTCGATCACCACCCATCAATTCCGCGGCGCGTCTACACATGATTTCCGGTCGATCGCGTTGGACGTGACTGGAGCTCCTTTCGTCCTGTTGCGTGCGTTACGCAGGCGGAGTCGTCGCAGCTACGGACCAGCTTGCTGCCAGGAGCACAGTTGGCAACAAGCACGCGCAGATACTGTTCCTATATGCATGATATGTGGACCACGACGACATCAACTTTAAACTGAAACCAAAGGGATGCCTGCCCTTCCTTTTTTCATGAACGTCATTCAAGGAGCTATGAACTTACACGGAGTGTAGCCTCGTGGGGGCGTGGGAATTTTAAACTGCTGAGAGAGGCCGATCTCTTACGGGTCGGTTAACCGTGACTGGACTCCGTGGCGACGCGATTGGATTTGGGCTAAATAAGACACGGGCCTTCTGTAACTGGACCGCCTTAGATAAGCGGGCTTTCACAGCTTTTTTAGACAAACGGCCTATTACATTATTTTACGGTTCATTTCAGGCACACGACCACTCCACTCTGGGTGGCCCTCGATCCGCCCACCTCCTCCATCGATCCGCCCACTTCCTCCACATCCCCGCAAGATGCCCAAATCATTCCTCTTCCTCCTCCTCCTCACCTTCGCCGCCGTCTCCGGCGACGATGCCGACGCCTGCGCGGGCCGCCGCATCCACATCCGGCGCCTTCCCTCGCGTTTCAACACGGACCTCCTCCGCCACTGCGGCGGCGGCGCCTTCCCGCTCTCCGAACAATCCTCGGCCCCGCCCTGCGAGTCGCTCGCCAACCACGGCCTCGGCCCGCGCACGCACCCGCGGACCTGGTCCTGGTATCGCACCGACACGCGGCTCCTGGAGGCCTTCTTCCACCGCCGCGTCGAGGAGCGGGGCTGCCTCATCGACGACCCGGCGGACGCCGACGCGGTGTTCGTCCCGTACTACGCGGCGCTCGACGCGCTGCCGTACGTGCTCGACCCGGCGCTCCTCGACGCCTCCGCACGGCACGGCGCGGCGCTGGCGGAGTTCCTGGCGCGGGACCGGCCGCGGATCCTGGCGCGGCGCCGGGGCCACGACCACTTCCTCGTGGTGGCCGGGTCGGCGTGGGACTACGCGCAGCCGCCGGGCGCGGAACCCAGGCTGTGGGGGTCCACGTCGCTGCTGCGGCTGCCGGAGCTGGCCAACTTCACGTTCCTCACCTTCGAGTCGCGCACGTGGCCGTGGCAGGAGCACGCCATCCCGCACCTGACGTCCTTCCACCCGTCCTCGCTCCCGCGGCTGCGCGCCTGGCTCGCCCGCGCGCTCCGCGCACGCCGCGACGCGTTGGTCCTCTTCGCGGGCGGCGCGTCGCGCCCGTCCCGCCCAAACATCCGGGGATCCATCCTCGCCGAGTGCGCCAACCGCACCGACGCTTGCGTCGTCGTCGACTGCTCCAACGCCAGGTGCGCGCACGACCCGGCGCGGTACATGCGCCCGATGCTGAGTGCAAAGTTCTGCCTGCAGCCGCCTGGGGACACGCCGACGCGGCGGTCCACGTTCGACGCCATCCTCGCCGGCTGCGTGCCCGTGTTCTTCGAGGACATCGCCGCGCGGAGGCAGTACGGCTGGCACCTCCCGCCCGCGCGGTACGACGAGTTCTCCATCGACATACCCAAGGAGTCGGTGGTGTTCGGCGGGGTTAAGATTATCTCGACACTGGAGGCCGTGCCGGAGCCCGTGGTGCGGAGGATGCGGGAGCGCGCGCTGGAGTACGCCCCGAGGGTGACTTACCGGCGTCACGGGAGCTCTGAGGAGCTGAGGGAGGCGGAGAAGGACGCCGTCGACCTCGCAATTGACGGCGCGCTAAGGAGGATACGGTGGCGGACGCGCGCCCTGGAGGGCGGTCGGCCGGAGAGGATATACGTGCAGCAGGACGACAGCGTCGAGGCGTAAGATCAGGGGAATGTTCATGTGAAGGACATTGCTGTGGTGCAGGTGCAGAGATGCCGATACATTGCAACTTTCCACTTCTAGATGGACAGTAAACGAGATGAAGAAAAAACATTTGATCGTTGTAATAA
Source organism: Sporobolus alterniflorus (assembly GCA_008808055.3). NCBI lineage: Eukaryota > Viridiplantae > Streptophyta > Magnoliopsida > Poales > Poaceae > Sporobolus > Sporobolus alterniflorus. Next base: position 4,542 of record VSTD030000841.1, read on the forward strand.
TACTAGCTATTTTCCTTTTCCACTAATAATTTTGTTGTGTTCATTATGTTATTGTTTTTTGTTGGTATCAAAGAGTAGTGTTGTTTCATCGGGTGTAAAATGCATGCACCTTAGGTACCTAAACTATTAGCTGATGGTCATCCGAACTCATTTTCGAGAGGTGAAAACATGACATGACAGTGTGGATACATGTAGCATGTATGCCTTTCATTTGTTTTGTTTCTCACTGTGTCTATAATCTATTTATCGTTGAACTACCTATTATTGTGCTACCACGCTTGATGGTTGATGAGGTAGAAGTGAGATACGGAATCATCAGTGTAATACGACGAAGGAAGATGTTGAACGTCGATAGTAGCTGCCTCAGATGTGAGTGCATTGGCGGCCGCACCACCATCGGGGTATTAAGGCTGGCCCCAGCGGGGCTGTAGCACCCGCGCCGGGGTGTTATGGTCAGCGCCGCCGACACTACTACCCACTCGGGGTGATGTGGAGGGGTATGGGGGTGCTAGTGCTGTCGTTATCGTCTGCACTATCGGTCACCATTAGGGTTAGTGGACGATAGTGAGATGTCGTCTACTGATTGATCCGTTTAATTCAAATTTGATCATTTAAACTGAAAAACTAACCATTTTTGACTGTTAGAGCTCCAAAAAATTCAGAAAATCTTAAAAATTCAAATTTTGTCCCCCACCCTATAAATACCCCACATGATTTGATATCATTCCATACACATTTTATCATATTTTTACTCTCTTCTTCACTCTTCTACACTCTACGTCATGGCGAACAACAATTGGAGTCCCGACTTATAGACATGAGTTGACATTCTGAATACCCCAATTTCGCAAGCTCCTCTCACTCCCGATGAGCACGCCGATGCCTCGCCGCTCCATCGTCGGTTCAATGCCTCACCAACACCATGCCCTCGGACTCTTTTTCAACCACCTCCACCTTATCCATCATATCCTCCTCCATACCACTATCCTCCCTATCCATACCCTCCACCTCCGGTCGGTGGTTCATCGGGTGGCAATGCTCCTTCACCATATCCTTACCTTCCCCACCATATTCATATCCTCCTCCCCTCGCCGGTGGTTCATTGGTTGGTCCTGCTCCTCAACCATATTCATATCCTCCACCTCTGGCATATCCATACCTTCCACCTCAACCTATTCACTCCGGAGGTGGTGACAACTCGGGTGGCAGGGAGAACACCTCTCATACAACTCAAATCTCCCTCAAGGATGAACAAAAGAAATAAGTGGACCCGCGACGACGAGGAAAATTTGGTACTTCTCAATTTTATCATTTCGTTGCCCTTCATTTCACTAGTATGTTGTACTTACAAATTAGGTTTTCAGGTTCATGCTTGGTGGATGCATTCTGTGTATTGCATTGAAAGCAACTCCAAATCTGGGTTGAAGTTCTAGGGTGCCATAGCTGACTCGTACAACATCACCACCGATGAGCACCATCAACAAACTGTGAAGAATCTAAAAAATCATTTAGTAGCCTACAACAAGCAGGTATTCTTGCTCAATCAAATTTATAATCAAGAATCTTCCTCTAGACAAAGCAGAGCCGACAATGCCATGGTTCTTGAGACCGCAAAGCAGCGATACAAGAATCGGACTGGTGTCGAATTCAAGCGCCTCCACAAGTGGGAAGCTGTGAGGCACCAACCGAAGTGGAGAGCAAGGTCGGCTGCCCCATCCACAACAGATCCATTTCTCTTCTCGAGTGATGTTGTAACCGAGGAGGAGGTGACTCATCCCATTGATCGGGATAGAGCCATGGCGGCCATGCGAAAGGGGAAACGGAAGGAAGGCTCAATTAGTCAAAGTGAGTCTTCCTTCACAATGGGTGGCATCATGCCCACTCTCAAGAAGTTAAGCATCTCATTTACTAAGTTGCAGATGTGAAAGCAGTATAACAAACTCCGGGACTGTTCTACCGTGAACATGGACGATGAAGAATTGATGAGTCATTGGGAGGCCCTAAAACTTATTGAAACAGATCTCTGCTTTGCCACCTGAAATGCGGCGGAGGTTCAGGACGAGGATGATGAATAGAATCTCTATGTATTGTAATTTTAGTTAGTATGCGTGATAATTTTAATTGGTATATATTATAATTTAAATTAGTATATATTGTATTTTAATTAGTATGTAATTCAATTTATTGTCCATAAAATAAATTCTGAAATTGTTAAGTCTGTAATGACGGTGCTAACTGAGAGAGAATATTGATATGGCTGATGCTGATGTGACTATGGGTTGGATACTGTAGCCTGCTGATGGAGCGTTGGTAGGGGAGAGAAAGAAAGAAAGCTGACGCGATATGGATGAGATTAAAGTACAGTCTGACAACCACTGGAACCACCCTAATGTTATAGGAGAATGCCAACGTCTGGTGCCTCGCCTCCGCAATCATTATGGATATTTTGATGATTTGTAATGGCAATAGCGGCTCCTGCCAGTACAAGGAACGCGCAGACCATGAGCAGCGTGTGTAGCGGAGGCCGATTAAGCACTGCCTGCACCTTCTGCTGGTCCGTGGCTACGCCGGCGGCAAAAATGACATGGCCAAGGTACGCAACCTCTCGGTAATCGAACATGCACTTAGATTGCTTGATGAAGAGCTAGTGCTCCTGTAGAGTGGTGAGGACCGTGCAAACATCTAGCAAGTCTTCCGACTAGCTGGGGCTATAGATTAGTATATTCTCAATGAAAATGAGGATGAACTGGCGGAGGAATGGGCATAGCACCTCGTTCATCAGGGCCTAGAAAGTCACCGGCGCATTTAGTCAAACCGAACTACATGACCAGAAACTCAAAGAGGCCCTCGTGTGTGTGGAATGCCATGTTCATGACATCATCGGGGTGCATTCGGATCTGGAGATAGCTCGAATGCAAATCCAGTTTGGTGAAGAACATCACGCCGTACAACTCGTTGAGCAATTCCTCCACCACCAGGAGGCCAATGGGTGTGGCTCCGGCTACTGCACCGGCCGGCGATGTCCATGGATGTCAAGGGGTGTGGCAACCTTGCCCCCCCCCCGCTTCTATGGGCTGTTCAGGATCCTGGAGCACGTCGGCACGGTCGCTTACATGCTACAGTTATTGGCGGGCGCCCATATCCATGATGTCTTTCATGTCGGGTTGCTCAAGCGGTTCACCGGCAAGTTGCACAGCGAGCCGGGTACTTTGCCTCCAATTCACCATGGTCACGCCTGTCTATGACCAGCATCTGTCACATGTAGCAGAATCGTAAGGGGTAGACTCAAGCTACTTGTTCATTGGGCTGACCGACTGATGATCGAAGCAAGATAGATTGATGCTGACAAATTCCGCGCTCTCTATCATGAATTTTGGCTCAAAGACAAGCTACTAGTTATGGGGGGAAGAGATGTCATGCTCGAAGTGCAATACTCTAGGCATAGGGACAAGAAGCCAGCAGGGACAGGGGCCATAGCTCCAAGCACGGGAAATAGAGGAGCGGAAGCAAAAACCACGCTGATGCCAAACTGAAGGATCAAGATAAGTCAATGAAGTCGTTAGAGTGTCAATCTTGCTAGTGATTCAGTTAGCAAGCATTTCAGTTTGTTAGATTGGTGGCTCAGTGGCCGTGTTGTCTCCTCTGCGCCGATGATGTCCAGGCCCCCATTGGGCTATTAGCAAATACAATCTTCATGCAAGTGTTCATCCATACCTCCCACAAACCCTAGTCTGTGGCAATCCCCTCCATAACATCTGATATTAGATTTGCTAGTCTTTCCTGCTGTCACTATGTCTACCGAGTACCGCCGACAATGCCAAAAAGGGGTTATTCGATGATGGGGTTGTGTCCGGTGCAGTGGACTCGATAGCAGTGTTCAAGCTCATCCTGGTGAAAATCAATGTCATCGATGCCCTGAATCGCCACTGATCCCCTCCCATGGATTCTGCTACAAATCTAATGCCAACCATGGAAGAAAAGTCACAAACAGACTACTCACAGAAAGGATGTCGACCGAGTTATGCGAGGAGTTTGACAAGCTCAACCTGAGATTGGTGACCAATACAGAGGTAGTTACTATAGAAGTGGACTCAACTCTTTTGCAGGATATTCAGAAAGGTCAACTGGAAGATAAGAAGATCCATGAGATTAAGCGCAACATCAAAGAAAACAAGTCACCGAAATTCATAGAGGATGAGTAGGGTTGTACTATAAGGGAAGGATTTGTGTGTTTGACATCAAGGAGTTAAAAAAGATGATACTCTAAGATTCCCATAACTCTGCTTCTTCCATCCATCGGGGAAGTAATAAGATGTATCAAGACCTCAACATGACCTACTGGTGGTATGTAATGAAGCAAGATGTAGAAGAGTATGTGACCTTTGTGATACTTGTCAGAGAATCAAGGCAGAACATCAACCTTTGTGAGTGCATGAATGAAAATGGGAAGAGATTGGTATTTTCTTCATTATGGGGTTACCTAGGACTCAATCAGGATACAATTTCAACTGGGTTATTGTAGACTGTTTGGCCAATGTTGTTGACTTCATACGTATCAGGATGACTTATACTAGACCCCGGCTTGCAGAATTGTATATGTCCATAATAGTCTGTCTACATGGAGTGTCTAAGAGGATCATGCCTAATAGAGAGACCCAATTGATTTCAAAGTTTTAGGAAAGATTGCATGAGTCACTGGATATTCGATTGGATGTCATCCCCAGACTGATGGATAGATTGAGTGAGTGAATCAAATTCATGAGAACATGCTAAGAGCTTGTGCTCTACAGTATGGTAGGAGTTGGGATAAGAGTTTGTCATGCGCCGAGTTATATAAGAAAAGCTATCAAGAAAGCTTGAAGAACATTGTTATTCTTGAATGAAACTGGAGAGCGTCAAGTCTTTGGTCCAGACATTCTTCAAGAATCCAAGAGACAATTTCAGATGGTGAGAGAGAACTTAAAGGTTGCACAATTCAGACAAAGAGCTACGCCGACCATAGGCGAAGACTTAATTTTCAAGGTTGGAGACTTCGTGTATCTTAAGGTGCCACCTATGAGAGAGTTTCGTCGATTCAAAGTCCAAGGGAAGCTGGCACCTAGGTTTATTGTCCCTGTTCAAGATCATAGAGAGAAGAGATGAAGTTGTCTATCAATTGGAGCTACCATCGCAATTACTAGATGTGCACAATATGCTTCAATAAAAAGCATTTGAAAGAAGCATCGAAGCCACTCTATGGTCTCGGAGGAAAGAAAATCAAGCCAGTGTGATCCATATCCATGCCCATGTCCTTTGGCACCCTATCAAATGCCCGCACAGAGTATATAACCTTCAATGTGGTGGACATGTCATATCCCTACAACACCATCTTTAGAAGGGGTTTCCTTAACACCTTCAAAGTTGTGCTGCATTCACTCAACCTCTATTTGAAGATACCTGCAACTCAGGGGGTCATCTCAGTACATGGCAATTAAAAAGATGCAAGAAACATGGAACAAAGCTTCGCTCCAGGCCACAGAAATGTAAATTGCCTACAAGATGAGAAGATAGAAGGTAGTACCAGCATCACATGCAAGAAAAATGAAGGCAGTTTCAGAAGCAGGCCGATAGAGCCAGAATGCAAGATCAAAATAGTTCCACTAGACCTAAGGGTACCCGATAAAACAGTGACAATATCCCAGGACTTGACACCAGAGGAAGAGAAAGATCTACTTTCGTTCTTGGACAAGAACATCGATGTATTTGCATGGAAAACCTCCGACCTCACAGGAGTAAGTAGAGACATAATAGAGCACATGCTAGAAGTCAATTCCTCTGCAAGACCCAAGAAACAAAGGCTCCGCAAGATGTCAGATGAAAAAGTTGCAGCAGCAAAGGTGGAGGTTCAGAGGTTGTTGGACGTGGGATTCATATGCAAAGTCTACTACCTACGTTGGCTCACAAATATAGTAATGGTCAAGAAAAAGAATGGCAAGTGGAGAATGTGCACAGATTTCACCGATCTCAACAAGAGCTATATGAAGGATGATTTCCCATTCACAAGAATTGACAAGGTGGTAGACTCCACAAGGGGGTGTGAAACAATGGCATTACTAGACTGCTTCTTGGGATATCATTAGATATGGCTCCGTGAGGAAGATCAAGAAAAGACAAGTTTTATAACATCCTTCGGCACCTATTGCTATCTTAGGATGCCTGAAAGTCTCAAGAATGTCAGATCAACTTATTGCAGGATGATGAAAGTTATCCTCAGGGAACAGTTGGAAAGAAATGTTTTCGCTTATGTTGACAATGTAGTGGTCGTAAGCAGGAAAAAGGAAACCCACTTGCAGGATTTAGCAGAAACCTTCGCTAACATGCAAAGAGCACAATTGAAGCTTAACCCAGAGAAATATGTGTTTGGAGTCAGCAAAGGCAAGGTGCTGGGCTGTTTAGTTTCAGTCAAGGGAATCGAAGCAAACCCAGACAAGATAAAAGCAATAATCTGCATAAAACCTCCAAAGTCCAGAAAAGAAGTACAAAAGCTGACAGGCAGAATAGCATCATTAAACTGATTCATGGCAAAGATAGCAAAGTGAAGCCTACCCCTTTTCAAGGTCTTCAGAGGCTCCAGCACTTTCGAGTGGGGGTCAGAACAACAAGAAGCTTTTGATGCACTGAAAGAATACATACAGAATATCCCAACCATGGTGAGTCCACAGCCAGGTCAACCACTAATCCTATATGTTTCAGTAACTCATAGAGCTGTTAGCGGAGCCCTAGTGCATGAAATAGAGACAAGAAAATGTTGCATCAGGTCCCAATATACTTTGTGTCCGAAGCTTTAGCAGGATCAAAAAAGTACTATTTAGAAATGGAGAAGATATGTTACGCCGTAGTCATGAGTGCAAGAAAGTTGTGACACCACTTTGAAGTTCACATAGTCAGGGTCTTGACAAATCAGCCACTGAAAGAAATCTTCGGAAATCATTATTCTTCTGAAAGAATAGGAAAGTGGGCAATGGAACTTTCAGAGTACGTAATAGATTTTGAGAAAAGAACTGCAATAAAGTTGCAAGTCCTGGCAGATTTTATAGCAGATTGGACGGAGCTATCAAGTTATACATAGGGCATAGTTCTGGACACACCATGGCAAATATGTTGTGATGGAGCATGGGGAGTTTCTGGTGCAGGAGCAGCAGCAATATTAAAATCACCTTCAGGAATCAAGATGAAATATGCAGCAAGGATGCAATTCAAAATAGAAACCGACAAGTGCAGCAACAACATGGCTGAGTACAAAATAGTATTATTAGGCCTCCGCAAGTTGAGAGCATTGGGAGTCTAGCATTGCACAGTAAAAACATATTCATAGGTGGTAGCAAGTCAAATTGAGAAAGAATATATCGCAAGAGATGAGACCCTGAGAGATACCTAGCCGCTGTGCGAAGGATGGAGAGATTCTTCAAGGGATTCACAGTCCAGCAAATAGAAAGAACAAAAAATGAACAGGCGTGTGAATTGGCTAAGGCCGCAGCCAGGAAAGTAGTGATACCTCCAGATGTATTCATCCAAGTCATCGAAGATCCCTCTATAACAACAGTTGAGCAAGAGCCAAGGATGGTCAATATCATACAAGGAGAAGACTAGCGAGCTCCGATCAAGGCATACCTTCACAACCACTATAAGCCAGACAACAATGCAGAGCTTATAAGAATGCAACAAAGGGCAAAAGCATACCAAATAATTGGGGAAGAATTGTACAAGCCATCAATAACAGGACCACTCCTTCGCTGTCTGAACAAAGATGAGGGCAAGGATCTATTAATCCAGATACATGTGGGTGCATGTGGCAGTCACATCGGTGCAAGAGCCCTCACTGCAAAGGTATTCAGGCAGGGTTTCTATTCACCATCCACAATAGACGTTGCTGCGAAGCTTGTGAAAACTTGTCAAGCATGTCAGAAGTTCTCACCAAATACTCAAGCTCTGTCCCAACCAACTCATGTCATCACACCATCGTGGCCATTGCAGAGATGGGGCATTGACATAGTATGACTGCTAACAACAGCGCAAGGCAACTACAAATTTGCAGTGGTAGCAGTAGAATACTTCACAAAGTGGATAGAGGCGAAGCCTCTAGTTAATATAGCAGCAGCAGGATTAAAAAGGTTCTTCCAACAAAACATAATTTGTTGACAATGCCAAGCAATTCGACTGTCACCTATTCAAGGATTTCTGCTACTAGATGGGAGTCAAAGCAGCTTTCGCATCTGTATACCATCCACAATCAAATGGAGCAGTAGAAAAGGCAAATGCGTTGATATTCAAAACCATCAAGAAGATACTAGAAAATCAGTCGAAAGGCAAATGGGCAGAGGAACTACCGAGGGCGGTGTGGAGTCACAACACCTCCATCTGCAGAGCAAAAAAATTCACCCCCTTCAAATTGTTGTATGGAGAAGAGCCAGTAACACCAGAGGAGATTAAGCTCCGCAGCGCTAGAACCAAAGCGGAGGTAATCAATAACCCTACCAAAGCTGAATCAAAAGATCTGCTTGAGGCTGAATGCATGAAGGCAGTCGAAAACCTGCAGTCCTACTAGAATGAAATAAAAACATGGAGAGACAAAAAAGTGAGGCTGAAACACATTGATGTAGGGGATCTGGTATTGCTATGGAGCCCTTGAACTGAAGCTTCAGGCAAGCTAGAACCCAAGTGGACAGGACCGTTCGTGGTGATGGAGCACTCCAGGAACGATGCTAGAGCACTCCATGAACAACGACAACCTCTATCATTTCTGCATTTAGCCAATTTGGTAACAGCAAGGTTTCGTAAAATATAAACAGACCTTCGCTTACCTTTTATATTTTTGCAACTTTCATTTCAATTCGGGCATGTACTCTTTTCCTCACAGGGGAAGCCTACGAGGGTGTGAGGTTTTTAATGAGGCGGAGCTCTTGCAGTTCAAGGCATGAATATAAGCTCTGATTTTCCCCAAAAGACTTTCCCAAGTGATCACACGGGTCAAAATACCTAACAAGGTTAGATCAGCATTCGACAGGAGTTGGCGCTCATAAAACATCGATTTCATGTGCCAACATGTCAAGTAAATGTATAAAATAACCATGTATTCACCTTGTCTACTAACCTAGTTACACTATTTTAGTGTTTATTTGATTTTAAGAACTGAGGTACCACATGGGAGCATTTAAAGGGATGACAAAGTAAAGTTGATCAAATATTAAAATCATCATCACCACGGGGGTGTATTTGACATATGGACTGAGTGGGCCAAACCCCAGGCCGAACGGGCCTAGAGGTCGACCGGCCGGCCAGGGTTTAAGGTGGTTTGACCCAAGACTTGGTTGCCATGCATCTACACGAGGAGAAGCCCGAGTCGGTGGAGGCCGCTCCACCCAGCCGGTCGGCCACGTTCGGCCCGAGACTTGGTTGCCACATGTCTACACAAGGAGAAGCCCAGGTCGGTGGAGGCCACTCCACCCAGCCACCCACCACCTAGCACCAAACCAACCTCTCTAATTCGGTGGAGGTCCCATTCACTCTTATAAATACCCCCTTGCGGTGAAAGTTGACACACACCACACTTTGGAAATTCCACTTGCAAAGCTCTCATTCTTAGTGTAGTAGCTAGGCGTAGCCTGCTCGAGAGAGTGGCAAGGCACTGAGGGCCGGAGGGCCTCCCAGCCTGTCGGGAGCCCTCCTCATATCTCGGGCGCGGAAGCTTTGTCGGAATCCTTCGAGGTCCGATAGGGTTTCTGAAAGTGCACCTAGTCCCCTAGTGGATTTTGGTGTATTGAATGACAACTTGATTAAATGTCTCTTATCATGTGTTAAGTGAATAAGTAGGTTCTAAATGAGAAGTACAAAGTATTCATTGATACATCACTTGAAGTACAATTATGAAGCAAATGGAACTATGTGATCAAC